>KN893104.1:0-15915 GCA_000934455.1 Apostichopus parvimensis | reverse complement strand
TCAAAGCGCTGTACAGAAATAAATACCTAAAAGATATCAAACAATACAAAAAAATTGCACCAGGTAACTAAAAATAGCAATACAAAAGAGAATAAAAAGGAATAATTAAAACATAAGAGCAAATACTTATATTACATTACAAGTATAAAGTGTTCATATTAAAAATTTTAAAATACGTGTACTCAAGAGAAGCTTCAAAATCTCAACTGAGCTCAATATATTATTAACGTTAATAAACAAGAATTTATGGTTATCGAGATTAAGAATAAATTTTTCGCAACATATGAGGAAAGTTAAAGCTTAATCCGAAGGAGATAATATTTTCAGTCAATTTTTTTGGTTTGTAAACTTACACTTCATGTCAGGTTGTTATCCAAGTTTCCAAAATTTCTATCTCATTCTGAATTATCTACCGTTTGGAAGATCATTTCAATTGAAAAAAAAACATTGAATTCTTGTGCATAAAATATGCGGCAGCTTTTATCCACTAGAAAAATACCAATGGTGGACAGTCTGGCTAAACAAAGATACAGTGAGACCATTCCCTGTGTTCTGAATGACCACTTGTTTTGGAAATTCTTCAAAGCAGTGATTTTTGTCTTGTCCGATATTACTAGGCTTCTTTCGAGATCTTTGCCTACCTCTGACCTAGAAAAGCTGGACATTTTAGCTTCCCGAGGGGTTACAAATGTCAGCTTAGTTTAATACAGTGAAGACTGTATATATGGTAAAGTCCACAACTGACGTAAAGTTTTACGGATTGGCCAAATATTTTCACGAATGCCAACGGTCGTAACGGCAAATTAGTTCAATTTGTCCACGCAATGGAAAATGAGGCTATTTTTATTTATTTTTTATTTTTTACTACCTTTGACCTATCAATGAAAGCATGGACATGTTAGTTTTCCTCGAGTTACAAAATGTCAGTTTAGTTTACAGTAAAGATTTGTATCAAGAGAAAGTCACAATTAATCAAGTTTTCATGATTTGCTAAAATATTTACAAAACTCTACCGGTTGTGATGACAAATTAATCCAATTTTGTCTTGAGGACAAAGTCACTCGATTTTACCTGAGTTCATCTGCTTTCATTAACCGTTGGGCACCGTTGACCCCTAGTGACCTATATTTGCAATTGGTATTTGTGGAGTTAATCTGAATTCAATAAAACTCTCATGATCATGGCAAAATTAGGGCCCCTCCCCCCCCATCCATTTTCTTGTGCCCTGAAATTAGCTTGGAATTTGCCACATGTCAGCAATATCTCTCTAAAATATTCACGGTGCAGTGGTCATGTCTTTTAGCAAGAGAAACACAGTTACTGATTTCATTCAAGTAGTTAGGGAAGTGATTAGCATTAACATGGTTAGAATTGTGTATTGGTCAGAAGTTTTGTACTTGCTACGATGAAGCATCCAAGAATGGAAAACATTCAGGATTTGACTGTCAGGAATCCCATTCCAGCCAAGAAATGTCTTTGTTCCTTTAAAACTTATTTTGTGAGAAGAAGCTCAGTTTTGGCCCCTTTCCCCCCCCCCCCCCCCCCCACATTTATTTTTGTAGGCAGAAGAAAACAGTGTTTTTTGGTTGCATTATCATAATGACGGAGGTTATCATAGACTTGAAAATGTTCACAGTACTCTGCTTAGCCTTTTTAAATGTGAAATTTGATGACACCTCATGCCACCCAGACTCAAGAAAACTTACATGATTTGTGGGAAAAGTTAAGCTTCATATCCTGCAGCTGAGAAACACGCTTGGATAATTCATAGTTTTTTCAACAAACAATAGAGTGGTTGTTTAATATTTATCCTGGTTACCCTTGCAAGTGTAAATTTGCAGCCAGGACTCATGCTACTCCAGGCTGTCACAGAAGTCTGGATACCCTTGAAAATTTGAAAGGGTGGTAGTGGGAGGCAGGTAAATGCTATTTATTGCTACCACAGAATTCTGGATACCCTTGAAAAATGTAAAAGGGTTGAAGCGGGAGGCAGGTAAATTCTACTTCTTGCTACCACAGAATTATGGATACCCTTGAAAATGTAAAAGGGTGGAAGTGGGAGGCAGGTAAATTCTACTTCTTGCTACCACATAATTCTGGATACCCTTGAAAATTTGAAAGGGTGGAAGTGGGAGGCAGGTAAATGCTACTTCTTGCTTCCACAGAATTTTGGATGCCCTTGAAAATGTGAAAGGGTGGAAGTGGGAGGCAGGTAGATTCTACTTCTTGCTTCCACAGAATTCTGAATACCCTTGAAAATTTGAAAGGGTGGAAGTGGGAGGCAGGTAAATTCTACTTCTTGCTACCACAGAATTATGGATACCCTTGAAAATGTGAAAGGGTGGAAGTGGGAGGCAGGTTATTCTACTTCTTGCTACCACATAATTCTGGATACCCTTGAAAATGTGAAAGGGTGGAAGTGGGAGGCAGGTTAATTCTACTTCTTGCTACCACAGAATTCTGGATACCCTTGAAAATGTGAAAGGGTGGAAGTGGGAGGCAGGTAGATTCTACTTCTTGCTACCACAGAATTCAGGATACCCTTTACAATGTGAAAGGGTGGAAGTGGGAGGCAGGTAAATGATACTTCTTGCTACCACAGAATTCTGGATACCCTTGAAAATGTGAAAGTGTGTACCCCCAAGCCAGCTACATTCTGGTTTCGTTATTTTCTTAAGCGGTTCTATGTATACATTCCATCAAAACGTGGACAAATAAATTCCTCCATTTGTTTCAACAAATGCCTGAAAATTAGTTTCATTCTGTGATCGGGAGTTTTTCACACGACTCAGATCCCACTTCTGCCCTCGGGCCATTCTGGTGGTATAATGCCACAGATTATAAGCCGTCCATGCAGTTACAAAAGATATGGTCGTCACAATTTTTTTTGATTTTTATTTTTTTGATCAAGTACATTCATGGTCAAAATATTACCAAAAAATTTAGGTCAAAACAAAACTAAATTACAAACATTCCACTTTTTAAGAGGAAGGCCAAAAAATAAATGCACAAGTAGAAATAATTTATGTCTGCCACCCAAGCAACTCAAGTTTGCTCAAATGTATAAAGCATAAATTTCTCTGTCTGAGCTTGTTTTATGGTTTCCCTGAAGCATGTTGACAGTTTTCATACTTTCATGTGACACAGAAGTCATTTAGAGGTATCGAGTTGTGTCTGCTGGTTGGACAGTTAAATAGAAACATTTTGTGAACATGAAAACATGTGTAACCTTCCCCCCCTCCCCCCCCCACACAAAACTTTCTCTGATGATGAGGTGTCACTAAACCTCTGTTCATTCCCCCTTTATCAGTTTGAAATGATTGGCGTGGTAAAACTCCAGGGGGAAAACATAAACACATGTTCTTTAGGGCTCACCTCTGATACTTCTGTAAATTACTGTGACCTTGTAATCTAGTCATTTTAATTTACTGGGTGCAAAGAAATCTTGAGGGCAAATTGGTGTGATTCAAACTTGACTAAATTCCAGAGCTGGAGGGACTTTTTTTTACTAAATTTTAGTGTTAATTATTTCTGTCAAGCTTTAATAAAATATGAAAAAACTGATTTTGTGTCAAATTGTTGCGGTTTGCTAACAATTTTTTCACTCTTACCGTCAGAAACCACTTAAAGTGCGATAACAATATTTGGGCGATGTGTGTTCGTTCCTTGGGTCCGTACCATTTTTATTCTGTCGGTACGAAAGAATTGGGGGGTGGAAAATCTCTGGAACATGTTACTATTACCTTTCTTTTTTTTAGCCAAGGCTACACAGAGGTGATTGCCAACAACAAAATTTTACCTTCTTTTCTACTTCTCTACAGATGCCCCCCATGGCCATTTCGAAATTAAATTTGAAAACGTGAGAGTTCCAGCCGAGAATCTGATTTTGGGTAAGGTTTGGAGTATCGGGTTACATTTCGGAATAATATGGCTTTGTGTTTTTTCATTTTTTTTTTCCATTTTTTTTGGGGGGGGTTACTTTCTTTTTTAACACCTATTTATACTAAACTCATTCTTCATATTTGATTGTCAAAAATTTCCTCAGAAATATTTTGAACATTTTTGTGGGAAGTACAAGAGGGTAAAGGTTAATAGGATAACTGGGAAATGCTTCTGTAACATAGTTAAGCAGAGGACCAACTTGTTGTGGATTTTGGGGAGAGAATAGCCCTAGGGGTAATAATCGGGTGGTAAAGTTTAATCAGCCTTAGGAAACCGATGTGACAGTTTTCTCATATTTTTAGCCCTAATTTAAAGTTCCCCCCTGAAAGCAAATGAAAACTTGTCGGGCAATATATGTCGAAGAAAATACATTCTATTTCCAATTTACTAGCGTAATAGTGTCACCCAGTTTTCCATTCTTCTGTGTACACGTGTCTAAATGTGATTTCATTTGACATCTCTATGAACAAGGATACAAAACAAAATGAGCCGTAGGAACTCTGTAAAAAAGTAGGGCGTCCATTTGAAGCAGTTGACGAATATACGTGTTATACTCTTGACGTCCCATAGGTGAAACCAGACATTTCAAGAAAATTCAGCTTGGTTATGTAAAGTATAGTTATGATTTGAATTTTACCACAACCTGATGTTACCGCTTTCTACTGATAATGTGAAAGATAAACGTACTTGAAAACTTTCCTCTTTTGTTTATCTATGTAACATGTGAAGTCTAGCTAAACTAATTTTATCTCTCTTCAAAAATATTGTTATTTCTTTTTTTCTTTTTTTTTGCCTGTCCAAATACTTGAAAACTTTCCTCTTTTGTTAAGCTATGTAACATGTGGAATCTAGCTAAACTAATTTTATCTCTCCTCATTTTTTTTTTTTTTTTTTTTTTTTTGGCCGTCCAAAATCGAACCGGGAATGATGGAATTTGGTATAGACTTCAAAGATTTGCACATGAAAGAACAAAAATTAAATTTTTAAACAGGGAATTTTTCTCTGTCAAACCAAACTGTATTAAATAACCTGCTAACGTGAGTAACCAGACGATTGTAACCGCGGTTAAAAGCATTGCTAGATTGAGGATGGGTCAGGTCAGTCATGCGTGACTGTTACGTTTTCTTGTTCAGAACGACACAAAATTTACAACTCAACTCACTTTTAAAAGGAAACCTAAGACTTATGTGTTCTCAAGATCATTTTCTTGAGTCTTCTAAGCGCCACTGAACATTGCGTGACTTTGGATATTATGCGCTATTTAAATTTTTTTTATTGATTTATTGATTTCATCGATTGTAAATCTTTGCATTAACAAATAAAGAATTAAAATAGAAAACACTATCATGACCTCATGAAGCCCGAATGAATATTTTATGTCAAGTTTTATATTTAATTAAAAAAGTTTTATATTTATTTTTTGATTGATTGATTGTAAAGCTTTGCATTAAATAACAAATAAACAATAACAACTAAACAATTAAAATAACAAAAAAATTAGTGCAAGGGCACTGTCATTACCTCATGAAGCCCGAATGAATATTTTATTTCAAGTGTTATATTAATTTATGGAATTGCTTTGGTAAGGATCACAGCAGGGCAAATTTAAGATTTTTGTTTCTAAAGGGAGGGGGGAGGGGGGAGTGGGCTCACAGACAACCAGGTCTTGCTTGGTTGGTTGTCCAAACAGCAAATTTGGTTGTCCCAAAAAAAATACCAAGATATTACAAAAGTTGATTAATATGTACACTAAAAGAAACATGCGTAGCATTGGGCCAGTAGAACTCCCCTTGGGGTGGGTCATAGGACCTACCACTCATTTTGTTATATTTCAGTATCTACAAAGTGTGATTCAGACTGATACCAATTAATCATTTAAAATTTTGAGGGTAATTGATGTCTTTCAAACTTGACTATATTCTAGAGCTGGAGAGATATTTTTTAGTAATCTCTAATGTTTATTATTTATGTTAAGCTTAGAAAAACTTAGTTTGTGTCAATATTTTACAGTTTGTAAACAATTTCACTTTACTGCCTATTTCGGGGTCTTTAGTTCCAATGTAATTTCAAATTTTATGATAACAACTAATCGTCTGCCGGACTATCTCCAAAAGGTGATATTTGGTCGTCAGAATCGAAATTTGGTGGTTTCGGACAATCGGACAACCCACTAAAAATTGTTGATATTAAATTACACTTTGTTATTGGTGAGGGGGGGGGAGGGGCAGTACAGGGGATCCTTTTAGTTATCTCACATTGATTATAATATTCATATACATTATAGCATTGATTTTGCACCTTTTTTTTTCTTTTTGTTTCTTGCTCAAAGGTGAAGGCAGAGGGTTTGAGATAGCCCAGGGGAGACTTGGCCCCGGACGTATCCATCATTGCATGCGGTTGATAGGACTGGCCGAGAGGGCATTGGAGATGGCCTGCCAACGGGCATTCAGTCGAAGGGCATTCCGTCGACATCTCGCAGAACTGGTCAGTTTTTTGTGCCACAATTTTTTTTTTTTTTCTGTGTTTGTGTGTGTGTGTGCAACTTTTTGGCTTAATTTCATCAAGTGACTGAATTATTGTTTATAGTTTTATTTTTAGAACATTCTTTTCCTTTTCCTTTGTTTTTACAGGGAGTCGTCCAGCACCAGATAGCAGAGTGTCGTCTGGCGATAGAACAAGCACGTCTTCTCACATTAAAAGCCGCTCATCTGATCGACATGCACGGTACCAAGAGGGCCCGTAAAGAGGTTTGTGTCACCAAAGGAAATCTTGATAAATGAAAAACACCGCCTTTTAATTTTCTTTGTTTTTGCTCCGACGTGATTCTCTACACTTACAGTTGTTTGTCCTTCGGACCTCTTGTTGACTTAAAGGTGTGTTACATAACCTTAAACCTCGGGACAAAAACTATTATCCTAACACACTGTAGCATACGCAAACTGGAGCCTATACCGCAATTTTGCAAAGTTCCGTGATTTTTTTTTACCCCAGGCTCATCTCTGTTAAAAGTGTGTTCCATCCTAGCTATATTGCATCTGCCTTAAGGTGGGTTCCATTTTCTATATTGCATCTCCAACCAAAAACTTCTCTCAGTCACATGATGCTTCATCGGAACTCTGAGAAGTTTTATCTAATTCTCAAAAATATCAGTGAAGTGGTTGTTATATTCCAGCGGATCAGCTAACTTTCACTTTTCCAAAACATGAAAATATTGTAGCATTTTGATGATACTATTTGAAGTAAGCAGGGCACAATTTTTAAGGATTTTTTGTGGTGGTGCCTCGGAAAGTCAGGTCTTACTTTTCGGGTCGTCTGAACAGCAGATTCGGTTTACAAGTCCGAAAAAAAATGTAGCGAATTAACAAAGAATGACCAAAATGTACCCTGTTGGAGAGATGTGTAGGTTTGGTGAACAGAACACCAAAACGTATACTGTTGGAGAGATGTGTAGGTTTGGTGAATAGAACAGCAGCTTTGGGCCAGTAAAATTTCCCTCCAGGTGGAGTGTAGGCCTACAGCCTACCACTGTTTTTGTTTCATTTCAGTATCTCCAAAGTGAAGGAGGATGATCCCAATTCACCATTGTACCTATTTCAGGGTATTTAGTCACAGTGCAATTGTTATGTGCTGTAAACAACTAGTCCTCAGGTGGACAGCCTCCAGAATTGATTTTTGGTCTTCCAAACAGACGACCATTAAATATTTGCCCTGGAAGTAAGGATAGTCACTTACATCGAGTGATGCATCTCTGTATCAAAACAGCAAAATTTATGAACTGATTTCTGAATTGGGTTATGTGTATGCTAATCCTAACGTAGTGCCAAACATTAGAGATAATAAGAAACCTTTCAGAGTACGACAGATTTTAGTTTAGATATCTCAATGTCCAAGAGAGAAAGAAAACTGTCGAGTGCTAGTAATCTTTCTATAGCTATTCCTGTTTTCAAAATATTTTGCTTTAAAATGCAACATCTGTGGAATGCACCTTTAAGGCTAAACTGATCATGAATCCACTGCTCAGTGACTCCAAAATATGCTCATTTAATATAAATTTATTGACAAAAAATATAACCAGAGCACTCAATGAACAACATTCAAGGCCATTTTCCTCCAAAAATTGTATTTTTTGGTTGCTTGAGGCCATAAAAAAAAGACTTTTGTTTTCACATTTGAGTTCTGAGGAACCTAAGTAATGGTCCGTGTGTTAGACTAAGTAGTCCAGCCGTTTTAGTTGATGAGCCTCAGATGCTGAAAGAATCATGTCTCAGAAATTAAAAGTGGTATAGAGTTACAATGTTTGCAGTGTTATTCAACAGTCTGCAGCATTTCAAAAACTGAATTTGGTGCGTTAAGTCATAATTGAATATTTTTTATGACATTAATACAACGTACCTAAAAATATTACTTTGTGTTCAGACATATCTGAGCAGGAGTGGAATTTATGCTGCATTGCTGTGTTTTTCAAGGATTTTCAAGGATAATATTTGGTAAAAAATATTCTACAACAAGACCAACTGAGCATTACATCAATTTACAGGAAAATTATTTTATGATCCAGTGACCATTATTCAATGTCATCTCACTGCTAACATAGCTATTTTACAAGAAGTACTAAAACTTGTTTGCTCCAAATTTGAGATTATTCAGTTTTATAACACGCCTTTGAAACATTGCACCTTAACTGAAATTAAATTAAAGGCTATTTTTTCCCCGTTACATGAACCATACAGGTCGGCATAAGTCGAAACCCCAGACATAAATTAAAACAAAATCTGGGTCATCTCTTAATTTTTTATTATTCCCGCCTCTTTTACAGGTGGCGATGATTAAGATCGTCGCTCCTCGAATGGCGTGCCAGGTGATAGATCAAGCCATTCAGATTCACGGGGGCGCCGGAGTTTCAAACGACGTACCGCTGGCCGCGTTCTACGTCATGGCTCGCAGCCTCCGGATCGCAGATGGACCAGATGAAGTCCATCTTTCATCCGTGGCTCTACGGGAATTGAAGGAACAAATGGATAAAGCAAAATTGTAGAGGTAAAAATACATTACCGTCTGTGAAAATACCTCTGCTTGGAGTTTTCTGTATCACCCAGTGCATTAAGAAACAAATGATAACAATGATTAGAGATCAGAGACCGCTATGCTCTATTCTATATAAATATGTCAAATATGTAAAAAACAATATGTCAAATTTATAAAAAAAAAAAAAAAATATTCTTTTGAAAATGTTCTATAAACATATCCAGTTTTGTACCAAAGTTTATCAAGAGAACCAAGTCGTTAAACGTTTGCTACCAGTCCGTTATCTTCACGAGAATGCACAAGCCTAGCAGGCACCCACCGTCCTTATTGGTAGAGCATCCATAAAGATAATTTAAAACCCAAATCTCGCAATACCGTACAGCTTAGGCTGTTTTTGTTTTATTTCCTCTTAAATGTAGATGTCCAGATATTTCGAAAAACCTAGTTTCACTGATATTTCTGTATCATTTTCCGACAGTTTTTGTAATGCTTTTTTTTGCAAAGTAATAAAGGGATTTGTGATTTATTTATTTCACATATTGTAACTAGAGTATTAACCAAAATTACCTCTGGATAAAAGTGAATATAAGTGTGTTTGGCTAAAGTTAATAGACCTTTTTTTTAAAGTTATTTCATTAGATTTTGCTCAATTATGATATATAATTAATTACTAGATGAAGTCATCATCCATACGAAACTAATTTTCATACCAATTTTTATTTTGTTTCCTTGGAGACACCTCAAGGATTTCAAATTTCAGTCAGCCATTTTTATTTGTTGCAGTCTTACAAGTGTGTAATGTGAAATTGGTCATGAAATTAATGAGAAACTCAACTTGTACCTCTAGGTTTGACAAGAGGTCGACAAACTTCCTCCTGAAACTTCACAGACTGCAAGAGTAAATCATATGAAATTCACTTATTATCCTTGATAGAGATAAATTTGGATATTAAGAAGTTAAGAATGTCACTTACCACAATAATAGCAAGTTTTTTTTTTATCATTGTGCTGCATGTTATGTGCCTGTATCACTGATATATGTGGAGGTGAAATTATGAAATGTTTTCAGAGATATTCAACAAGCAAATAGTCCAATTTCCAAGTATTGGAAGAAAACAAATATTTGTATTATTTTTTGTCTTTTTGGTTTCGATGAAATGTTCAAAATATCCTTTTATTAACCTTAAATATATTAGAAGCAAATGTAATCCTTCTCTAACAACTATCTGCATCTAAGGAATGGTTATAAAAATTGAATTCACCTGCTATGGAAGGGTTTGTTCCAAATAAATAAATAAAGTGGATGTATTTTATTATTTTGAATTTGTTAAAACATTTTGTTTGATGAGTTTTCTGCAAGCTGCTAAGCAAGGTAGGATATATTTTGATGAAAAGAAAGCAGTAGTTGGGATTGAACCAGGGACCTTCTGCAGCCCAAAATTTTTCTCTACCACTAGACCATTAGGTTGGAGAAAGCTTTTGATTGCTTTTCAAATATTTAAAGATCCAGTTGTTTGGACTTTGTGCTTTTATAAAACATTTTCTCCACTGATCCTTGTCAGGGAGAGGGAAGCTAGTCAGGGGAAGAGGGGTGCCGGCGAAGTCCCTTGGCCGCTTTGGAACCTTGTCAGGGGGGAGGGGTGCCGGGGAAGTCCTTTTCCAGCGATCACTCACCCTGGACTTGAACCGAGCCGATGAGAAATGTCTAATCGCATATGGAACTACCGATTACACCATTTCGGTTCCCGATGAATAAACTTCGTTTCTTACCTTTATATTGCCACGTCCTCCAAAGAAAATTAAATTAAAAGGCTCTGGCTGGACTTGCACCGTAGACATGCATTCTGTGGGAATTGAACCCTAGACAAGGAGTTTTTCTTGCTCTTCAAGTACAGAGCACTGACCACTGCGCCACTGTAACTGTTGAGAAATAATGCTCGTTTCTAATATTTAAGGCTCATAATGGGAGGAAAGAGATATAAGAACAGCAAAAGCAAACTGCCTACACTGGGGTTTGAACCCTAGACATGGAGTTTGTCTTGAGAACTAACCACTGTGCCACTGTAACTGTTGAGAAATAATGCTCGTTCCTATTATTTAAGGTTCATAGTGGGAGGAAAGAGATATAAGAACAGCAAAAGCAAACTGCCTTCTCTGGGGTTTGAACCCTAGACATGGAGTTTGTCTTGCTCTTCAGGTACAGAGCACTGACCACTGCGCCACTGTAACTGTTGATAAATAATGCTCGTTTCTAATATTTAAGGTTCATAATGGGAGGTAAGATATATAATAACAGCAAAAGCAAACTGCCTACACTGGGGTTTGAACCCTAGACTTGGAGTTTGTCTTGCTCTTCAAGTACAGAGCACTGCACCACTGTAACTGTTTAGAAATAATGCTCGTTTCTAATATTTAAGTTTTATTATGGGAGGAAAGAGATATAAGAACAGCAAAAGCAAACTGCCTACACTGGGGTTTGAACCCTAGACAAGGAGTTTGTCTTGCTCTTCAGGTACGAGCACTAACCACTGTGCCACTTTAACTGTTGAGAAATAATGCTCGTTTCTAATATTTGAACCTAACAACGTAAGGAGACTAAAAAAAATACAAAAAAGCCACTTGGCTTTGTGATTCCTTGCCATATACTTTGCTCAAAATTTCAAATAAGTGAGAAAGTATTCCAAGTGAGAAAGTAGTGAGCGATATTGGAAACGCTGGATACGATTTGGGAAAGACTTCATCACACCAGGAGTTTCAGGACAACAATGTTATTGATCTTGCTTTTTGGTTTCGATGATAATCGTAACCTTTTTAGGACTTCATACAGGCGGATGAGTGTTTATGTGTGTGACGCATTGCTTGTAAACACGATATCTCAAGAAAGGCAAATTGGACCATTTTTATAATTGGTGTGTAGGAATACCACATTGAGTAGAAGAACCCTATTGTTTTCTGGGAGGTCAAACGTCATTTGGGGTCACCAGAGGTCAAATTATGAACACATGTAAAAACGATATCTCATGAAGGAAAGCTTGGACGAATCTCATAGTTAGTATGTAGTTGTGACACGTTAAGTTCAAGACCCTTATTATTTTTGGTTGAGATCAAAGGTCATTTGGCATTACCATGGGTCAAATTGTGGAAATCTTGTTATACTTGGCATGTGCATGATCATATTGAGAAGAAGTTTATTTTTTAATGTGGAGGTTAAAGGTCACCAGATGTCAAACACTGAAAACCTTGTAAACACTATATCTCAAGTTAGGAAGCATGGAGATGGTTTATAAGTGGCAAGCGGATGCGTTATATTGAATAGAAAAACTCAATCGCTTTTGGTAGAAGTCAAAGGTCATCTGGGTCACCAGCAGTCAAACTCTGGAAACCATTTAAACATGGTACCGTATCTTATGGTAGAAATCAGGACATTTTATATTTTAATAGCTGTTTCTGGTGAATAAGCAGAAGTCTATTGCAATGAAAGTAATCGAAACTTCAATTCATTTTTGCATTCTGGTTTTTAATTTTGCTCAGGCATTCCTCAAAGACTTGAAAGGAGAATCATGATGAAGAATAGATGCTACAGCAAGAGATGAATGAAAGTCAGATCATTTTAATCCTACGGATTAAATTTAAGGATTAAAGGATGCCGATCTCTGACATATTGCTGTTTTGGACATCGATTAAACTTCACACAGAAATTGGGATTTGGAAAAGAATGTCTTGAAAGCCAGCAGACGGTATTCATTCAGTTCGTAATTGCTCATCTACTCTACGGAAGCTTAAAAGTTGTCAATTAAACATTTTGCAGAAAATTGTTCAATTGCTCAGTTGGAATGAAGTGAACAATTGAACATTTTGCAGAGAAATGTTGAATTGACGAGATACGATAAGATATTAAGTAAACATTTTGCAGAAAATTGTTCAATTGATCAGTTAAAGCAACTGAGCAATGCAACATTTTTCTGATTTTTGATAAGATATTATCCTGTTATCTAAACAATTTACTGAAAAATGTCAACTTATGGGGCAAAGTTTTTCTTATGTTGATGGCACTTTTAAGCTTCCGTATCTACACTGACCGTCCGTTTCTAATCAAATGTAATAATATTTTATTTAAGTCCACTTCAGCATGTTACCTAATTTCCATGTCCAGGTAGCCAATCAATCTTTTTGATCACCAAGAGGTCAATTTTTTATTATCTAAATTGGAATAATAATTTCAATCAATAATGGTTGTTGGTACATGTAGAAGACAATTTTTTTTAAATGATTTAGTAATTCCTTGTGAAGGATCTCAAATTGGGGGGGGGGGGGGGGAGACGTTCCACACTATACCTATATGGAGAGAGATTTCCAGACCGTTACTGAAAGAGATGGACGGAGGTTCAACAGGATCGGGACTGGTGTCCCGTCTTTAAGATGGACTGAAAAGTTGGACTCGACAGGGTGAGAGAGATCGTGAGTCCAGCCTGAAAATTTCAGGTAATAAAAGTCAATCACAGAAAAAAATTGGAAAGTTTTTGGAGAAGAAATACATAGGACAACTCTTGCCATTCGTAGAGTGTTCCTAATAACAAGTTCCTCCTATATGCTAACTTTTCAAGAATCTGTTTGTTGTTTGTTTGTTTTGTTTACTTTCTTTGCTTTCTTTTCTTTTGTTTTTTGGGTACAATTTGATCACTGCTTTACAGTATTAAACAAACAAAATTTTGATCCAACACTGGCTGTAATTTATCAAGATAAAAGAAAATGTGTATTTAAAAAAAACAGCACCCGTGCACTTTATAGATTTTTGCCAAAAAAAAAATAGGTGCTTGGGTGAGTAAATTAGCAGTTTCTTTCATTTTTGGCAAGTATGCTCTTTGAGTCCTACTGTTTTAGCTGTATTATATCCATGAATAGGCCACGCAATCACCGTTTCACCATCAAAGAAAATGTTTCGATCCTTGGAAATTAATGAGTTTGATGGTTTTGTAATTGTCTGATTTATATATATATATTCATATATATTTTGTAAAATTCTTCAACTCATTTCAATGTAAAAATTTGTGTAAATTTTGTAAGAATAACAAAATATTCTCTTTTCATACTTGGTATTTTTCAAGCTAATTCAAATAAGATCAGTTAAAGTATGTAATGAATTTGAAGGAAAAAAATAATGAATATAAATTTATAGAAATCTTGATTTTCCGTTTCTATTCTTACACTTGTTTTTTCGACAATTGGTTCATCAATTATTTTATCCGACCAGTCAAGCCTTTATCAGTAGTTGCATTTGCAAAAAAATGAAAATTAAAAACTTTTGTGTATTGTTGCGATGTGTATCTGAGTTCTGAACAAGTTTATATATTGCGAATATGATTGGAAAAGGGTATTTGCTCTATCTCTGTGTCACTCGGTAGAAGATGCCAGGTAGAGGCAGGGGATGGACCCCCCCCCCCCCCCCCCCAACTCCCTTTCACCAATTTCTCGCCTTTTAATGAAGCTAAAACATACATAATTTGTACGTTAAGTATTGCGTCACATATGCGCAGTTATTGTTCCTACTAATGCGATTACATTTTCATCCTTGCAAGACCATCTCTCTATCCTTTTACTGGAGATTATTAGTAAATTTCAGTTTTTGAATGCAAAAAGAAGAGAAAAGAAAGAAAAAACGCAGACTAATTTTTTTTTTATACAAACATTACTCTGTGTTTTTGATATTCACAAAAAAAAATGACAAGATTTTATTCGATGGTTGTTTTATCAATATTTTACGCAAATAATCACGTGATGAGTTTTACATACATAAATATTATCTTAGGCTCTTACAAAACAGGTAGTTTTGACAAAAAGCAAAAATAGCTCATCAAGTAAGACACTCAGGTGATCTTAATGTTTATTTTTGGATAGTTTGAAATGACTCAAAAATTCTATCCATTCTATCTTTCCTATGATACAGTATACGCTGACCCTTAGTATACAACGTTTTAGTAACATTTTGCAAATGCATTCAAATCACCCTTTAGAATACAATGCTATACTAAAGTTGTCATGGGGATCACCCTTGGCTCAGGGTGTTGTACAGACATTGATAAATACATAAAGGGTCACCCTTAGCAACCAGTGCTATATCGCTAGTGCAAAGTGCAGTAGGATAACCACTTTGTGTTGTTTTAACTTCACTGTGATCCTGGTAAAATACTATGTAAAACGCAATAGGATCACCCTAAGCTTACCACATTGTCATTGGAAACTACATTAGGATCACCCTTAGCATTCAGTGCTGTACCATCATTGCATAGTGCATTAGGATATCCCTTTGTGTCTATGTTTTAACCTTACTGTGATCCTTTTAAAAACATTTTAAAAAATATGTAAAACGCACTATAGGATTACCCTTAGCTTACAGTGTTACACTATCGTTGAAAAGGTCACCCTTGGTATATAACGTAGAACAGTTCAAGTAAAATACATAGGGTCGCCCTAGTACACAATGTTTATGATGGCATTGTGAATCGCGCATAAGGATCACCCCTATAGCTTAAACGGTTATATGGTCATTGTTAAAATGCACTAAGACAACCCTTAGTTACATAATTCATTTACTTCATCCCCTGCCCTATAATGTTACATTTTCAAATACATAATATATATATGGCACGACCTTCAGCTTACAACGTTTTACCCTATGTTTTGCATAATCAATTCAGGCACATCTTTATCTGATAATGTGACACTATACCGTTGCTTAATCAATTAAGCATACCCCTTAGCTTACAACGTGATACTATCATTGCATAATACACTAGGTACACCCTTAGCTTCGACTATTTCAAAATATGTTACATCTTATGTACAAAATATCATAACAAAAAATGACTGATACGACAGGCATTTGAATATTAAAAAGTGGTACAATTATATAATTAAATATTAGGTTGCTTCATTACTGTTTAAATATTG
>KN893103.1:0-16893 GCA_000934455.1 Apostichopus parvimensis | reverse complement strand
ATATTCATAGTTTAATACTATTTGTAAGTAATCTAAGCAACAGATATCCATAGCTTAAGTCTATTCAAAGGTATTCTAAGCCAGAGATATTCATAGAATTATACTATTCATAAATATAAAAACGCCAAAGATATACAAAGATTTATCCTATTCGTTAGTATTCTAAGCCACCGATATTCATAGTTTAATACTATTTGTAAGTAATCTAAGCCACTGTTATATTCATAGATTACTCCTTTTCTAAGCCACAGATTCTAAGCCAAGTATTCTAAGCCACAGATATTCATAGAATTATCCTATTCATAAATATTCAAAGCCAAAGATATACATAGATTAATCCCATTCGTTAGTTTTCTAAGCCACAGATATTCATAGTTCAATACTATTTGTAATTATTCTAAGCCACAGATATCCATAGCTTAATCATATTTGTTAGTATTCTAAGCGACAGACATCCATAGATTATTTCTATTCGTAAGTAATCTAAGCCACAAATATTCATGGACTAACCCTATTCGTAAGTATTCTAAGCCACAAATATTTATAGTTTAATCTTATTCTTTAGTATTCTAAGCCACAGATATTCATAGATTACTCCTATTCATAAGTATACTGAGCCACAGATATTCATAGTTCAATTTGATTCGTAAGTATTCTAAGCCACAAATATTCATTGTTAAATCCTATTCATAAGAATTCTTAGCCACAGATATTCATAGAATAATCCTATTAGTATGTATTCAAAGCCAGAGTTATACATAGATTAATCCTATTCGTTAGTATTCTAAGCCTCAGATATTCATAGTTTAATACTATTTGTAAGTAATCTAAGCCACAGATATTCATAGTTTAATCTTATTCTTAAGTACTCTAAGCAACAGATATTAATACTTTAATCCTATTCATAAGAATTCTAAGCCACAGATATTCTTAGAATTATCCTATTCATTAATATTCAAAGCCAAAGATATACAAAGATTTATCCTATTCTTAAGTACTCGAAGCCACAGATATTTATAGTTTAATACTATTTGTAATTAATCTAAGCCACAAATGTTCATAGTTTAATCTTATTCTTAAGTATTCTAAGCCACATATATTCATAAATTACTCCTTTTCATAAGTATTCTAAGCCACAGATATTCATAGTTTATTTCTATTCGTAAGTATTCAAAGCCAAAGATATACAAAGATTTATCCTATTCGTTAGTATTCTAAGCCACAGATATTCATAGTTTAATCCAATCTAAGCAACAAATATTCATAGATTAACCCTAATCGTAAGTATTCTAAGCCACAAATATGTATAGTTTAATCCTATTCATAAATATTCAAAGCCACAGATATTTATAGTTTAATCCTATTCGTTAGTATTCTAAGCCACAGATATTCATAGTTTAATACTATTTGTAAGTAATCTAAGCCACAGATATTCATAGTTTAATCTTATTCTTACGTATTCTAAGCAACAGATATTAATAGTTTAATCCTATTATAAGAATTCTAAGCCACAGATATCCATAGCTTAAGTCTATGCATAGGTATTCGAAGCCACAGATATTCTTAGAATTATCCTATTCATAAATATTCAAAGCCAAAGATATTCATTCGTTAGTATTCTAAGCCACATATATTCAAAGTTTAATACTATTTATAAGTAATCTAAGCCACAGATATTCATAGTTTAATCCAATCTAAGCCACAAATATTCATAGATTAACCCTGTTCGTAAGTATTCTAAGCCACAGATATTCATAGATTAATACTATTCCTAAGTATTTTAAGCCACAGACATTCATAGATTAATCCTAATCGTAAGTAACGTAAGCCACAAATATGGATAGATAAACCTTATTCGTTAGTATTCTAAGCCACAAATATTCATAGTTTAATTCGATTCGTAAGTATTCTAAGCCACAGATATTCATAGTTAAATATTTTCTTAAGTATTCTAAGCAACAGATATTCATAGCTTAAGTCTATTCTTAGGTATTCTATGCCACATATATTCATAGATTACTCCTTTTCATTAGTTTTTTTAGCCACATATATTCATAGTTTAATACTATTCGTAAGTATTCTAAGACACAGATATTCCTAGTTTAATCCTAAGCCACAGATATCTATAGCTTCATCCTATTCGTAAGTATTCTAAGCAACAGATATTCATAGCTTAAGTCTATTCATAGGTATTATATGCCACAGATATGCATATATTAATCCTATTCGTAAGTATTCGAAGCCACAGATATTCATAGTTTAATCCTATTCGTAAGTAATCTAAGTCACAGATATTCATAGATTAATCCTATTCGTAAGTATTCTAAGCCAAAGATATTCATATATTAAACCTATTCGTAAGTATTCTAAGCCACAGATATTCATAGCTAAATACTATTCATAAGTATTGCAATCCACATATAAGCATAGATTAATCCTATTCATATGATTGTCTATGTGTCTGGTTATCTACGAGCCTTGTTTTCTGTGTGTCTGGTTGTCTGTGTGTCTGATTGTCTGCGTGTCTTGTTGTCTGCATGTCTTGTTGTCTTGTTGTCTGCGTGTCTGCTTGTCTGCTTGTCTGCTTGTCTGCTTGTCTGCTTGTCTGCTTGTCTGCTTGTCTGATTGTCTGATTGTGGGCGTGTCTGATTATCTGCGTGTCTGATTATCTGCGTGTTTGATTGTCTTCGGGTTTGATTGTCTGCTTGTCAGCTTGCGTGTCTCATTGTGTGATTGTCTGCGTGTCTGATTGTCTGCGTGTCTGATTGTCTGCGTGTTTGGTTGTCTGTGTGTCTTATTCTGGTCAAATCTGTTAAATATGAATCATTAGCCCACGTCAACTCGGTACAGTAGTTGAGTTAAGGGATCACCAAAAGTAGTCACTCTATAGTGATGAAGAATTATACATTTAATTGCCTATTATACTCTTATTGTAAGAAAATCATTTATATTTTCCACTGGCAACTGAAACAAAAATCACGACTTTTTAAATTCTTACCGAACTCGTGTAAATGTAGTATACCAGCGATAATATGGTTACAATTCATTATAACTAAGAATTCCAATAAGTCGAGATATTGGTTAAGAATTAGAAAAATCACGCCTTACAAAATTGCTGTATTCGGGCTAAAATCAATTGTATTACTAAAGGTATGAATAGTTACGATATCTTGAACAGGTCTTGTGAAAACGTTCAGTCGGGACTGTTTTCAAATGTAAATGTATTTATTAACACACAGTGTGCTCAGTGGAAAATGTGAAACCTACCAAAGATGAGCAAATTAATATTTTGGCTTTTCCCTTCTTTTTTTCCAGTCACATTTGGTTTGCTATAAGTTTATTCAGGTCAAAGGGAAACATTGTTTTTAGAACGAAACTCGTGCAATATTTATTATAGACTTTACGTCAATATTCACTTTGATTGATCTTGCTATAAATCAATTTTGGTTAAATTCCTAGTTAACCAAAGGCATATAGTTAAGTACACAAGATTTAATTTTTTCCACGATTCATGCTGGTAGGGGATTGGAAAACATGGTTTGTTCCAAAAACCAACACATTTAGCGCTTCACCCTCCCTTTACCCCCTCCAGTAAAATTAGATAGAACATCACTTTAAACATATGAGTATCGTAATGTTAGTCTCCTATAATAACGATATTACCCCTGGTATATGATCAGAAGGTCGCCCTTATATCTATGTGTGATTCTGGCAAGAATCGAAAAAATTCACGATTTGGGGCCAACATTGAAAACATCATAAGGCTATATGATTACAAAATGTTGAGACTAAATATCGAATTCCTCAGATATAACGATATTAAAAGCGCTACTATTCATCCCGGCATGCTTTTGCCTCCGTATAGGCAGTGGCGTTGCCAGACATTTCAATCTGGGAGGGTGGGGCACAGGGAGGGCACAGAACTTTATTAGGGGGCACAATGTTTATTTGTGAATGCCGTCCTGGGGGAGGGGTCTAAGGGGAGGGTTTTAAAAAAAATGATTAATTACAGGTCCTTAGATGCAATCTGGTACTATATTTTGAAACTTAAATTACCTTTTTAATGTTCCATAATTTTCGGGCTTTGTCCTATATTTATGTTTTGAATAGAGGCGGATAAAAGAGTTTAAAAAAATGGAAATTAACGCTTTTGCTTTGAAAATGTTTTAAATAAAGGTGTTGAAAATTGATATTAATGCAGGGTTGTAGTGGAGTTTAAGCACTAGTAAATCACGCCGGGGCCTCTGTGACCTTGTTAGTGAGAAAACAACTGATTATTGTGATGGTCGGTGAAAGAAGTTTTACCAATAAACATAATACGTTTCGTCCTTTGTTAAAAAAGTTTATGTTTCAGTATTTTTTTAACACTACAAATCGCATCTGGGAGCACCTGGGGAGGCACGATTTGTTGGGGGAACCTTTTGTTAAACAATAATATGACTTTGTTTTAATTTTCGGTATCTGTATTCTAAATGCTAACTTGTCTATTCAAATGTATGACTTATACATTGCAATGAACGTTTACTACCAACCAACAATTATAAAAATCAACTAAAATGCTGATACAAGTACAAATAAATGTATCCGTCGGTAACCCGTTTTTCTTGATAAATGTATCAAGTTGAGACTAGATAGTGTCTCCATCACAACGATATCCGCTATAATCAGCTAGAAAGTTCAAATGAAACTTGTCCAAAATTCCGCATAAACAGTGATTTTTTAGTAGATGAATGCTTTAATTTTATGGCAAATCAAGTTAGCAGAAATTAGTGCAAGTATGATGATGATAATGGTGATGGTGATGGTGATAATAAATAATATTTAAAAAACGATTTACATAGAAAGAATATCTCAAAAAACTCTACAATGGACTATAGTAACAGCAAGAAAGGATGAATTGCTGACATTTCTAAAAATAAACTTTGGTAAATCTTGACAATTGCCATATTAACTTCATATTTAATTCAAATTCAAATTTACATGACAATAAAGAGAACTGTTAACGTGACCATCACGCAAGAAAAGGTCTAGCGCCCTCGAAAATGAAAGTGTTCGAGAGCCTCTTGGAACGGAATTGGTCTTTCCTTCTTTAGTCAGACTTTCATATATGTGGAAGTAACTTAGTGATCTACTCACACCACTCACGATCTGTGTTTTCCTTGATAATAATAGATCAAAGAAGCGTTAAAATATCGTTCATTAGTACTAAATGATCACAGTTCAAAGTAACAGTTTGCGAATAAATTGATCCTAATAATAAAATAAAATAAATGTTCAATAAATTGCTGATCAGTTTGGTTTTGTTTTGTTTTGTCTTATTATATCCGATTGAAAAACAAAAGGTTTCACTTGCGTTTCACGTTAAATGACTTTAATCAGTTCATCTTCAGTACGTTAGGTTTACATTACTTTAATCAGTTCCTCATTAGTATGTACGGTTTAAATAACTTTAATCAGTTTCTCATTAGTAACTACGATTTAAAGAAGTTTGACCATATCGGTATCTGTATTATTCAATTTTTGGAGGGACTAGGTGTTACCAAGGTATTTCTGTTTGTGTATGTAATGGGAATAGCCGAGTATATTATCACGTACAGTACATATAGGATGTACAAAGAAAGCATAAGTAATGTATGTTTCTAACAGTTAACAATTTGTAGCATGTTTGTAGTATTACTATTACACTTGGACCCCTATTAACCCATCGTTTTAAGACATTTAAAATTTGAAAATTTGTCAAACAATAACAAGACACGAGCAATGTCTTCATATTCGACTGGTATATATCATTTACTTATAATGACCACCGGGAGCAGTTATAAATATTAGGTTTTTGTATATTTCAACAACCAAATGTACTTATATGAAATAGTATAATTCGTACTTGGTACTCGGCTTCTAAAATACTGTACTCCGAAATTGGTACTCGGTTTTCGGATCCTACAAAGTAATCATCGGACTATGATACCTGGTACTAGGAACCTCATTTTTCGGAAGTACTTGGTACTATAGGACTCATGTACCTGGCTACAGCACTGTTGATATTTCTTCAGTTTTGCTTTATATTATTCTATTTGATCAATTCCTCAACAACCAGAACAATTGACTTATTATAGGCATATAGACTACGTTCACATCAATAATCAGAGTATAACCCATCATTAATTAACTTGGACTTGCTCATGATTGTCTTCAATAAACATAACTTGCAGCCTGTTAACCTCTATTAAAATGACTTATAAATTACACTGGTGAAAACAGTTTAATAGCAGCTGTTTGAAGTCACTCAGATCATGGAAAACAAGAACTACGTGTATTTGCTGGTTGAATATTAATAAGGAATAATTGTGCTAAATTCCAAACGTTTATTCTGTAAACCTCCTACGCGAATCTGTGCATATTCATAAGCCTATCTTTACCACGAAAGAAACAAACAATGCTCAGGCTATAATATTTCCTAAAATATCGATCGGATTGGAGAAGAAAAAAGCAAATCTTAAAACAACGGCTAACAGAGGAACCGACTTAATTGTTCCTCTGATATAAATTATGTATTCAAATTCAATCTTCGGTGATCAATCTATTTACCTATGGCGATAAAATAATAGAAGAAAAAAAGTATATAGCCTAGGGCCATTTTTAAGAAGTCACTTAAGCAGGACAATTCGAAAAGGCGTTACAAAGGCTTTCACGTCATCAGTGTATAAATTTAGTAACTGACGTATCCCTGCTATTGTATATGTAGTATGGCCTCCGACTCGGTTGGATAATTATGAATATATTTGTTATGTTCCTAACGTTTACTGAAGAAATGACTCATATCTGAAAAAAAAAATAAAAGTACACAGAATATGAGTGTAACCAAATAATCAAATCAGAACGTATGGCGCATCAGTTGTACGACAGGTTTTAACACGGCGATGAAGTAGTGGATGTGTTCCTGAAAATAGCTTTATATATCGGATTGATGTCTGCACAGATTGGACGTATTGACTGGTTTTGTAATGGAATTCAGATACTGTCACATTCACCTAAGATTTAGGAAAGCTTGATCTAATACTATGGCATTGTATGTTAATCAACACTTCCTCAACCAAACAGTTGGACACAACCTCCCATTCCAGGACCATTCGATACCGGAACAAATAACCAACTGAAGGATTAAAATAACATGAAGGATTTCCATGTTATTGAAACTAGAGGTCATTGAGTCAATGAAATTTACACCAGAACAAAGGAAATTCAATTAAAACCTGATTAGGTAAGTAAATAAGGTTAATAGATTGTTGTAATCAATGTAGGAACTAAGGGAGGTGGGTATAGTGCAGGACCTTGTGACAAAGAGGGAATCCACCCCTCCCTCCTCCTACACACACACAGACACGCTATAGACTACTATTTAGTGTCAATTTGTATTCAAGTTATTTCATTTTGGGTGAGCTTGTGTATGTGTTATGTCCTTTTCTTGTTGATTTTGAACTCACCTTTGTGGTTCACTTTCTTCTTTGTTTATGTAATCTACATGCAATAATTTCCATCATGCATTGCTCTACACATAGCCCGTTCACATTCCCGTTGCGGAATAGAGAGGTTTAAATTGAGCAATTGTGTCTAGGAACTTAACGAATAAACATAAAATAACGAATCACAGGTCCCTACGAGAGCCAACGTACCTCCTCCATCCCGTCTACCGTACATTATATAGTTTACATGTATTTTGTTTAGTAAGACACCTATCAACAACTAGAACCCCTGTACTGGTACGAACACCTTGAAAGTATACAGTTCATAGATTGTACTAATCAATGAAGGTATTAAGGAAGGTGGGGATAGTACAAGACCTGCTAGCCAGGCAATAGAATTGTATCCCAGTCCCCTCCCATCAACATATTAAAAAAATGCATATCATGGACTATGCCTTGAACAACAAAATCTAGTTTTCTTCGAAGCGTATATTATTACAGCAAAAGCAATTATAAAGTGCTTAAACTCCGTAACGTTTGCCATGATACAATTATTCCGTCTGACGTCACTGTGTCTATACTTCTCTATTACAAATTATTGTCTCTTTGTGGCAACAAATTCGCATGAGTGGTTTCAATTGTTCAATTTTAAAGTATTTTCTGCATACGGAACTTACCCGATTACTAAGTTTGTTAAAGTACCCTGTCTTTGCTATACCATACGTTATACACTCAAATATGCAGGAAGCAAAATGTCTTTAACGTGAATAAAGTTATTGAAGGTTAAGTTTCTGCAAGCTTTAAATCCATACCTACACAGCTAGGTCTTCTCAATTACTGGACATGTTCCCTACACTAAACAGCCTTAATCCACACTGATCACCATTGCTTACAAAATATAGTGCACACTTTCAGGGAGGACTGTTTCCACTGATATGCTATCAGTCTGGTCATAGACTAGAGGCTTACTTAAACTTTGGTAGGGTCTGTTGTTTGATCAATGAGTGCTCCCCCCCCCCCCCTGTTCATCAAGTTCTGGGCAGAGTGATCATGTCCAGTTAAGTTGATGTGTGTATGTGTATTTATGTGGTTATGAACTTGGTAACACAGGTGCAGATCTCTTGAATATTAATAAGTAGGCGGGGCCTAACTTAAATTCTTAAAAGATCATTATCTTTGCAGCTGTGAGCATGATCTGCTTCATATTTGGTATGGAGTATATGCAGGTATTGTGATTGCCATCAAATCACTAAATATGAATGATTGGTGACACCAGAGTTAAATCTGCTAGATAAAGCATTTGTACATAAGTTAGTTTAAAGTTATACTTGGTACATGTGTTGGTCATAGGTAGTAGATGATCTCTATTGTTTTTTGTAAAGGTCCGATGAATATTAATGTGTGAGCAGGGCTTACAAACATGTTGAAAGATTGCCAGAATATTAAAGTGCCAACTTTATTACCATGTCTCTTTCTAGCCGTTTAGGTTAATATATTCCATCCAATTGTATACAGTAATTACTTCAAACATTAAACAGTTAAAGCTACAAAAATATTAAACAGTTAAAGCTGCAATCATTGTTTGAGAAGGTTTGCCATACATTTCATAGTTCTGTGCTATAAACTACCTCAACCAATGTTTACTTACCATACATTGTATTGATTAAGCTGCAATCTTTGTTTGAGAAGTTTCTGCCACACATTTCATAGTTCTGTACAATAAACTACCTCAACCAATGTCTTTCACATACATTGCAGTTATTAAGCTGCAATCATTGTTTGAAAAGTTTCTGCCACACATTTCATAGTTCTATAATATAACCTATACCTCAAATAATGTCTCTCACCATTCATTGCAGTTATTAAGCTGCAATCAGTGTTTGAGAAGTTTCTGCCACACATTCCAAAGTTCCGTACAATAAAATACCTCAACTAATGTCTCTCAACATACATTGTAGTCGTGTGTGAAGAATTATCAAACAAGAAAGTGTTTAATGACCTTTTCGTGAAACAGGTATAGGCCTATTTGTGATTACAAACTTTGAAGATGGTTTTGTTTAATTGCTTCATTAATGGTTTTTATTTTGAGACTGCTGTAAGTACCATTTTTAAATAACATTAATATATGTGTGTCTTTTCAGCCGTTGAAGTTGATCGCTGCATTAACAGTACACATTCAGCACCTTGATGATATTGCCATAATTTTAGTTTTGAGCGTGTGTAATATAATAAAAATATCTACTGTAATTTATGCCTACAATTTTCTATAATAGGACATTGCTAGAGTAAAGATCGAGGCGTCGAGGTACACAATTTAAACGAATTTAACCAGTTTTTCAAGATTATAACTTACCTCGGTCGCGTGACATATCCTCTGCACATTGACTCACGAATTATCCCTGACTAACAATCATCGTCAGTTACCAGCGTGACGTCATCATCTAACCAATTTCATCAGAAGATGACATCATGACGTGAAAAATACACGAACGTTTACAATCTTTACTGGAGGATTGTTTAAAAAATAGTACTGTATATTTAACACTATTTATGTTGGATTCATTACTGAGATCATCAAATAGATCTCCAACATGACACATAGTCCTGTATTGTACAAACATTAAAACAATAAACGTTTCCAAGGCGATTGTTGATCACATTAATGACATATCTGCATGAACAATAAGTAACCTGTTTACACTAAAATAAATAACCGGTTAATAGTCAAAATTGAACCGGTTCGGTTTTATTGTACCTCGTGGTTGCAGACGCAGGAGAGATTGAAAACAGGTAAGAGGCTAATAAAATAAAAAGTTATAAACATAGCGAAACTACGAAGAAATGAACACATCTACATATGACATTCTATATATGACAAGCATAAACAAAAATAGTTGCAGAATGTAGAAATTGGGTAGAAATTTTGATACCAAAGTAGTCGAAGTTTTGACACATAAAGATGACATGTTGATGTAAAATCAAAATTGATATAGAAAAGTTGAAGTTAGGGAAGAAAGTTGAAGTCAATAAATAACGAAAAACTGACTGGGAATTTTAGACAAAAGCGAAGAGCAAAACTATTTATGGAACCATATCTGTTATGACAGTTACTTATCATGGATAGCTTATATTGGATAATTTATTATGGATAACTTATAATAACTTATCCATGGATGTATTTAAAACATTGGTCACAGATTTGTGCCTTTACAGTGATATTTAATTGTAGTAAATTTAGAGATATTTACTGGTTTTGTAATTTGAATTATGATACTGTCACATTTACCTTCTATTTAGTAAAGGGTATTGCTATCGTATTTCGTACGACTGTCACTCTTATCATATCATTCGCGCTTGTTTACGAGCATGAACGGCAATGAGATTTGTGTTGCTAAGGAACGAGTCCTGTGATCTGCTGTTCGTGTCTATGTACATTTGTGTACAGTCCTGATTAGCTACGTGTGTTCCAGCTGCAGTTCAACTGTTAAAAGAAAGTACTCTAAATGACATGTTTCTACATGGAAATTGCGGTAAACAAGGAGAAATGTACCACTTAGCTAGATTCCATTGTTCGGGTAGCCTCACAAGGCACGTGGTAGCTATGAGATCATGGCTTCAGTGGAATCATATACACTTTGACACTGTAGACCATGATATGCTAATCTGGAAGTTACAATATGAATTTAATGTCTGTGGTGTGACACTTAACTGGTTTAGATCGTACCTTGAACATCGCTCACAATCAGTTCAAATTTCACAACTAAAGTTATCTTCCTCTCATTCTCTCAGTACGAAGTGCCACAAGTGTCTATTCTTGGCCCAATTCTGTGTTCCCTATATACAACTAGTCTTTGGAAACTAATCAGTTCCTATGATGTCAGTTACATGTTTTATGCAGATGATACCCAACTGTATGTTTCCTTTGATCCAGTGGATTTTAGTCGAATTAAACCCAACTAGAAGCATGTGTTGATGCTGTGAGAATATGGATGAATAACAATTTCTTAAAACTAAATGAAGATAAAACAGAACTATTGTCTTCCAGAGCCATTCCGACCGAAGATTATCTGTGCACAACATCTCTTTCTGAATTGGTAATAATGATATACACCCAACCCCCGATGTACGTAATCTTGGCGCTTTCTTTGACACTCATCTTACTATGGACCATCAACTTGGCTGCATTTGCAAATCATCTTTTTATCACCTGGGGCATCTTTTATCACCTCTATCAACTTACTGTTCCTGTGACACGCACGAGAACCTTTGGTGATCGCAGTTTCTTCTATTTCGCCCCGCACTTATAGAATTCGCTGCCAGTCCATCTGCGGGAAATTGATTCACTTGAACAATTCAAACGTGCTATTAAAACTTACTTATTTTCTAAATGCTACACACATCTGTAAAGCGCATTGAGCAACCTTTAGGTTAGATTCTGCGCTATATAAGACTAATTAATATTATTATAATTATTATTATTATTATTATTATTCAAGGCGAACCGCTAGAGTTGAGTGTCAATAGGGACAAGGGGTCACAATGGTTAGTGTACGTTGTTTTGCGCGATTCCGCATTGACATATTCGATCAAGGTTAATGTACACGCCGATGGTTGAGTACGATACCTGTCGTGTGGCTCGTTGACAAGCGGTAAGATTATGTACGGGGTTCGAATTAGAAACTAGTACTTCATCCAAGTAAGAACTAAGCTAGGCAAGGACTTCATAGTGCGGTGTTATTATGTGATTTCCTTGTAAATAGTAGGTTTGAAATAGCGAGAATCTCATTTGAACAGTACCCATATTCAAAGTGCGTGTCATAACCAACAAGCGTTACTTAAAACAGGACAATTCGAAAAGGCGTTAACAAAGGCTTTCACGTCATCAGTGTATAAATTTAGTAACTGGTGTTTCCCTGCTATTGTATATGTAGTGTGACCTCTGCCTCGGTTGGATACATATGAATAGATTTGTTATGTTACTGCGTTTCCTGCAGAAATGACTCGTATTTTAGTAAAGCTTTCAAATAAAAGTAAGCAGTATATAGGTGTGATACAATTACTCAAATCAGAACGTATGGCACATCAGTTGTAACGACAGGTTTAACACGGCGATCACGGTAATACATGAAGTAGTGGATGTGTTTCTCCAAATAGCTTTGTACATCGGATTGTTTTCTGCACATTTTGGATATATTGCCTAGCTTTGTAATGGAGTTCCGATACTGTCACATTCACCTTAGATTACAAAGGCTTGATCTATTGCTATGGTATTGTATGTTCATCACCACTTTCTCAACCAAACAGTTGGACATCGCCTCCCATGCCAGGACCATTCGACACCGGAACCAATAATACAAGGATTGAATATAACAATAAAGGATTCCCATATTATTGAAACTAAAGGTCGTTGAATCAATGTTATTTACACCAGAACAAAGAACATCCAATTAAACCCTCATTAGGTAAGTAAATACGGTTAATAGATTGTACTAATAAATGGAGGAATTAAGTGGGTATAGTGCAAGACCTGGTGACTCAGAGGGAATCCACCACTCCCCCTACAAACACACAAAGACAGACACTCTAGACTGTATTTAGACCCCATTTAGTGTCAATTTGTATCCGAGTTGTTCCATTTTGGATGCATGTGTGGGTGTGTGTGTGTGTGTGTGATTTGCATTTGCTGTTGATTTTGAACTATCCTATGTGGTGTGCTTTCTTCTTTGTTTAATAATTTATAGATTTTCTAATCTATTAAGGAATTAAGAAAGGTGAGTTAACGTACCCGCCACTTCTTACAGTAAATGGGTCACGTGTCACCCGTCGGATGAGACAGCTATCTACAACTAGAAAACCTATACTTGTACAAGTACCTCTTAAGTATATTTAGTCAACATATTGTAATTTGTTCCTCACTACTTCCCCGATGATATTGTTGCGTGACGTACAATGGGGAATAACATCCCTTGAAAAGACTTTCGGTAGTGGAATCTCACTCTGTTAACCTCTGTATTACATGTCTGTATTCTGTGCGTGTATTTGCCCCTTCACTGCATTTGTAGTTTAAAGTTTCTGTAAAAAACCTAACTGCATGTCCTAAGTTCTATTTCGGGGTAGCAGACCTCACAAAAACTAGTGCATTTCAAATTAATGTTAAGAGTCGAGGATTACGGTAATTTGCATTTAGTAGAAACTCATTACCTTACTCATTATGCAGATTATACCTAAGTACTTGCGATAAACATAAAGGTTGAATGGCACATTGCTACGATCCGCATGTAAAATATAGTTTTACTTTCTGAGAAGGTACCAAATACATGACGTACATGTGAGCATGCGTACAAGCTGTAAATGCGGTGATACGACCATAATCGATGTTGGTGACCATGTAGCCATATTAGCCGTTCACTATATTGATATAGCGGGGAACATTTACATGTGGCTCAGGCGACGAATATATTGTATACAAGAGACAAAACTAGTTTAACGTAAGATTCCAGCGGTACGTTAGAGTTATAACTTACATACTTATGTTAGGTACTAATTGAGAGGGCAAAAATTAAATACAAAAATTATGTCTTTTATTCAAAACAAATGTTTACAACCTTCTATTATTTAAACAAAGTATGGCTGCTAAGAAGGAGCATAAGGCAAGGGGAGAAGAGATTGGATGAAAGGAAATAACACCGCTATCTCGCGTATGTCCTATGCACAAGAAAAAATAAATATCTCAAATAGATGGTTACATGAGCTTCTGTAGCGTTGCTGCTCTTGTTCTGACAATACAGCAATCCGTACACAATCCTACAAACATCTGTGTGTAGTCATGCATTCAACGAAGGTATGGTTTATTAATTTTTACAGTGGTGTGTATTTCGATATTTCGGCTACTCTACATACGACGTTTTATGCTAGACACATTCGGATCACAAACCTCCATTTCCTTGTAGAATAAATATAATTCTGATACATACTCAGCAATAGCAAAATATTCTCTTCCTAAGGAAAGTAAATACTGAGACTGAAGCATTCGTTCCTTATTTACGTTGTATATATTTATAATCTTTTCCAAATCTCATGTTCCTTGTCTTCCATTAAATATCTCAGATCTTCCAAATCAACGACCTTGGCGAAGCGTCTTGCAAAATGCGATACCAACTCCATAGTAACTGTCATTTTAAAACGCAAAATGAAATAACGCGGATACTATAACACCAAGTTTGTTAAAATTTCTTCGAACTTCAATCACCTTCACCGACAACCCCCACCTCCATTCTACCATTAGAGTTAACGATCGCATTTTCCTTGAGTCTCCCCTGCAAAAAAGGAAAACAATTGATTGTATACTTCAATTGATGGAACCTCATCTGATATATTTACCCCTGTCTAACACCCCCCCCCCCCATCCTGTTCTCCCGGTAACCCTCATTACATTTTCACACCAAAGTACATTTTTCACAAATAAAAATCAGTTTGCTATCATTTGATCGTTATTATAATTGGTGTAGCAAGACATGAACCGTTTATTCAAATTCTCAGCACATTCAAATTTGATACATTCCTAACATATCTTTGTCATTATATTTTCCGATCGACTCGATTTTACCTGATGATATCCGGGGAAGTCCTGGTAATAGAGCGTTACGTGTACTAAGGTGTGTTTTACTAACAAGTCGCAGCTTTTCTACTGCAAGATATGGTACGGAATGCTTAAATTACTAGAAACTATTTCAATGCCTTTTATGTTGGTTGCGTCAATACAAAGGCCAGGGTGACAAACGTTCAACGACTGAACGAACACGATCACCAACAAGATATCAACATAAAAGAAACTTCAATATTGTTAAACACCATAACAACTACGTTTGGTTTTTCACCAACGTAAGTTGACGCCACTTTCTGTATTCAATAATTTTAATTTTTCTATCGATTTACAGATTCCATCGGTTATGCGAGAAGTGTTGATCACCCCAGTCTTATTGAAAGTATCTGGCAGAAATATCTAACTGGTAAGTGAAGCAGTTAATGCTATAGTAGAAAATGTATTTAGTAAACTAACCGCACATATGGAAACGTTATCTTTTCTACTATGTAGTAATGTTATGATGTGTCTTATGGTGTGGTTTTTGCCCACATCTAGTGGATGCTGCTATTAAATTCCTCCAATTCGCAGCCTACTTTCTCCTTGATTTATTCAGTTTTCTTCCCAGCAACGCAAAATGCATTGGCTTTCCACGAAAATCCATGTCGGAATGGAAGTCTTAAAAAGAAAAGCAACTGTCGTTTGCCAATACAGAACAAAACATCAAATTAATAATAGTATCTAATAATAATTAATATTAGCAGAAAAAGATTGTTGTGGAACTAAAACGCCGTATGTTAACATTGCCCCCCCCCCCCATAAAAAAGAAGCTAGTTTGATAAAGTAACAAATACTTTTATTAATCAGAGACAGATATATTAATAGATAGATAGGTAGGTAGGTAGGTGGTCGGAGGCATAAATTGATAGGATGGATGGATGGATATAATGTATGGATCGGATGTATTGATAGGATGTATGGATATTATGGATGGATAGGATGGATGTATAGGATGGATGTATAGGAGGGATAAATAGGATGGATGGATGGATAAGATGGGTAGATAGGATGGATGGATAAGATGGATGGATAGGATGGATGGATAGGATGGATAGAAGGATAGGATGGATAGAAGGATAGGATGGATTGGATGTAAGGATGGATATGATGGATAAATATGATAGATAGGATAAATATGAACATGATAGATAAGATAAATGGTAATGTTGGATGGATATGTTAGATGTATAGGATGGATTGATAGGATGGATTGATAGGATGCATAGGATGGATTGATAGGATAGATGGATATGATGGATGGATATTGATAGGATAGATGTATATGATGTATACATAGATGGATGAATAAGATGGTTGGATGAGATGGATAGGATGGATTGGAAGGATAGGATGGATGGATAGGATGGATGGAAAGATATGATGGATGGATAAGATGAATGGATAAGATGGATATGATGGATGGATATGAAGGATGGATAAGATGGATAAATATGATGGATGGATAAGATGGATGGATATGATGGATGGATAAGATAAGTGGATGGATAAGATGGATGGGTGGATAGGATGGATGGATATTATGGATGGATATGATAGGATGGATAGGATGGATAGAGTGGATGGATGGATAAATAGGATGGATGGATAGGATGGATCAATAGGATGGATGGATAGGATGGATAGGATGGATGGATGAGATGAATAGATAGGTATGATGGGATGGATAGAATGGATGAATGGATAGGATCGATGGAAGGATATGAGGGATGGATAAGATGGAAAGATAGGATGGAATGGTAAGATGGATGAGTAGGATGGATGATTAGG
>KN893097.1:12731-24536 GCA_000934455.1 Apostichopus parvimensis | reverse complement strand
GACTTGATCAAGTCTAAGGCTGAAGACTTGATCAAGTCTAAGGCTGATAAAGTGATCAAGTCTAAGGCTGAAGACTTGATCAAGTCTGAGCCTGAAGACTTGATTAAGTCTTAGTCTGAAGATGTCCAAGTATAATGACTTCCTTGAGTCACATGTGCTTCGTTTTACTTGTTTATTATGATGTCTAGATTCTTATCGTGGAATTGTGTTTTGAAAACGCTGAATCTAACATATTGGAGCTCTTAACATGACCATCTAGTGATGATGGCAGGGTTATACACAGGGGTCAACACTGTTAACAAGAAATATCAAAATTAAAAACACAGAGAAAGTAGGGGACTTCAGATCCCTAGCAGCACTAAGACATCACAAATTAACAATACTGGACAGAGCTGGAAACTCCTCAGACATAACTTCTTAAAACTAGGATATCTCCCAAACAGAACAAGATTTTTCTTAGCTATTTGGAAGAGTTGATCTTCACAGAAATATATATAAATTTATCACATAAGCTAAAGATGATGGTCGGATTTGTGTCTCATAAATTAAATGTTCTAAGAGGACATTGCTCCATTTGCATTGTAGACATCCTGTCTCTTGGCAAAGACAGTACATTCCATCATGATAATAATGCAGTAGGTGATTTAGTTTTTGTTTTCAATAGTTTCTCTGCCTATTCCAGAATTGGCCTCCAACCAGATTTTTGTTTGAAATTCACACTATTCTGGGCCTAAATTTGGAATATGGGATTCACAAGACACAGTGCATGACATCCAGGGACAATTCCTGGGAGACCTTGAACCTAGGGACGATCCATGAAATCGGAGGACTGCCCATGAAATCGGGGGCTTCTGGTCACCTTGGGCTTTAGACCTACAGGTTTCTACACAGACCAGTATCAGGCTGTACAACTGATACGTTCCAAGTTCCAAGTTCAGGGAAAAAGTTTTAAAATTCTAGTTAAGTCAGTGTTTTTTACACAATACATCCTCATGACTATATTGCAATATGACTACATCAACATGAGAGTCATCTAAACATTATTAGAAAGGACAAAGTCCTGTACACACCTCATCTCTCCCATCCCTACCTACCCCCCCCACCAACCAACCCCACCGGCCACCTTCACACTCGAAATTCCTCCCAGTACCTTCACCTACTCTAAATATACTTGAGCTACTGATTTTCTGACATCTCTCGATATCTTTATAAATCTTCATAAAACCAGGTCGTTCCTACAGTAGGTGTTTGTTGGCAAATATTTACTCAAGCTCAAGCTAGGTGAATAGAAGCCATGCACCTTCAGCATCATCATCATGTATCTCATTGTGCTGCAGGAGCAACAGCAGCAAAGGCACTTTTATTCTTCTTCAAAGTTCTGGGGTATACCAACGAAGTGAACATGTCCGATCGATGCCAGAATAACAGAGATATGACAGCGGAATAATATAATATTAATTTAAGAAATATAATATGATAATATTATAATAATTTATCAATTAAATGAGTCTGAATTAACTATCCGTACTGTCTGGTATTTAGTCTTCATGATCACCACAACGATGACCAATGATGCATGATCATCTAACTGGGAATATATTCTTTTACACATGAAAACACACTTTTTCTTAGCTTTTCTTCCTGTATGCTAGGAGTAGCCTTCTGCAACTCTGTATGTACAGTATGTATGTATGTTTGTATACATGTACAAAAGCTTTCATTATGCTATTATAGGTTTAATTTAGCAGTGGGAGAGTTTAAAGAATGGTGGTATGAAAACTTAACAGTGAGCTGCTTCTTGGTACATCAAGCAGAAAAATCAGTGAGCATGCATGATGTATAGAAATGATATACAAACAACATTACTGTAAAGAAAACCTGATGGACTTCTTCATCCATGGACAAGAATTGAAAGTTACAGTAGGACTGCAGTGTTTCCTTATCAGTTTATTTATTTATTTATTCTTTGTACAAAATTTATGCCTAAGCTTCTCGGAGGTAGGGAAGCATGTTTTAATATTAACGTAATTGACAGACAACACAGTTTGTGCTCAACAATCTGAGCATGAGATCACCAGACATGATAAAATAACAAACTCAAGCCTGAATCTATAATCTACTCTTAATTAAATTCAAAACCATGATTCAGACATTCTCAAGTCACCAGTTTCATCATCCTTACAATCTTTAGTTAAACATGTGTATATCTTGTTCCAAACTGTTATGTCAAAATGATATAATTAGCTAACTTTAATTAGTAACAGGTTCTTATCAGTTTCATTAAAATTGCACATATATCGTACTTTGTATGTGTACAGTAGCATATTCTTACTATAATTTCCTAGTCCTTATGCCACCATAGCCTTTAATTATCACCATGCACCACTGCTTTCCTAGATGCATACCAGTAGTATATGCATGACATGTCATAATCCATCCATATGCCACACAATAGAAGTAGTAGTCACGGGAACAAGTTACTTTTACCTCCAAGACTGCCTCTGCATCAGTGCAATTGTTACGCGCTGTCACCAGGGACTTACTTGCTCTCCGCAAAGTTTCTGTCACGTGTAGGGATCTATTCTCCTCGTATATGGAGTCAGTCATTTTTTAGCATGCATGACTTAACAATTAAGTATCGCTTGTCCTTGAGTCGGTCTATCACTTAGTGATTACGGTTTGTGGACTTGATCTAGGAGAAAGGATCGGCTGAAGAAGTAGAAGGGGATCGTCATGTGGATTTACAAGTTCAATGCTATCTGTACACATTCTCTGCATATGTCTGTGCTTAAAGGGGGGTAGGTATATTTTGACACACAAAAAAGAAAAGATACTTTTAAAAGTACAAAGAAATATTTTGGTTTGAACAGGTTGTTATCGAACAATAAACATATCTTTACATATCTGCATACATATATTTATCTATATATATCTATATGCACTGCCTGTCCTTTTGTAAGTATTTCCTTTTGCATGTACATATTGATTTATATCGATGAATGCGTGAATTCTCTCTCCATATATGTAAATATAGTGCAAAGTTTTAAGGCTTTTTTTTGGTTGTCACTCGGACAACCAGGCCTTACCAATTGCGCTGAGAAATGTAGCAATATCACAATGGCCAATATGTGCACTGTAGGAGTGAAATTAGGTGTAAGAGAATAGAACAGCAGGTTATGGGGTGATACCAATTTATCATTTTTCATCTATTTGGGGGTATTTAGTTACAATGCGATCTGAGTTTGATGTTAACAACTCGTCCTCCATTGGATGACCAGCTCCAAAGCTGATTCTGAATGTCTCGGACAACAGGACGACCAATTAAAAATTTGCCCTGATATATCAAATATATACGCTAAAATGGCCACCAGATTGTAACCAGATTGTAACCAGATAACCAGATTGCCACCAGATTGTAACAGTTTTGGATGGAGTACCTCTTTATTGACTTAACACAATTGAACAAATCAGATTTCAAAAGAAATTAAAATTTGTGCAATCAGAAGACTTGTTCTGTCTTCACTTTGTTGCTACAAATTGCACAAAGTAAAACCCACTTGAAAACAAGTCAGTGTCACACAACAAAAGACTTTACTGTTTAGCTGATGGCTTTGGAATTATATTGTTGTCACCTACTTACCTTCACTGTACACAGAAACAAAATAATCCACAACACCTAACTGCATTTGTAAGCCTGCCATTCAAGTCAATCTTCACGGTTGGCTAAACCTCAAAATGAAGTTAAAGTAAGTGCATGCAGCTCAGCTCGAAACCGACACTTACAGTATACAATGATCTCTCAGACGATAATCTTTCAGACAAGTCTTGAATAATTAAATTGTATCTATGATTGTATCATTGACTTGAGTGAAACATACGACAATGGTAAAGTTTACTTTTGGGCCGGCCGGGGCCAGCCCAGCCTCAGGGGACGGTTATTTCGTTTTATTGATAAATTGCTCCAGGAAAGGGTGCTTAACTGGGGCAGGGGCTGCCCCTCCCCTGCCCAGTGAGGTCAACTTCCTCTTCTTTGAGTTGGTTCTTGTTTTAAGTTTTATTTATTTTTATTTTCCATGCTGAATAATTTGCTGGCTACTATGCTCCATTTTCTAGTTTTCCTGTGGTGTTTTTTTTTTTGTCTTTATTTCTGTCTTATTTTTTTCTGTCTTTCATTTCTTCCTTCCTGCAGGTGGTATGCCCTGCAGAGCTTGATCCCCAGCTTTTCGTAGGCTTACAGGCTGGCAGGCTTACAGGCAACTTCGCATCCATACTATCAATCTGTTTGTTGGTTGGAAATTTATTCAACTTTCTGTAGCTCACGAAATAAATCAACTGTATCTATAGTCTTGTAAAATGATTTGTGTAATTTAAAAGTTTTTTAAAAGTTATCATCAGCTAATTTATCTAATTTGTTTCTTTCGTAAGTACATGGGTGCAGCTAATCTATCTAATTTGTTCCCTTCGTAAGTACATGGGCACAGATAATCTATCTAATCTGTTTCCTTCGTAAGTACATGGGCACAGCTAATCTATCTAATTTGTTCCCTTCGTAAGTACATGGGCGCATCGCATTCAGCTGACGATGTAGCTGTTAATCATATGCAGTAAAGTGGGCTGCACACTTCGGAAACATGCTAGTTCTAAAATCAGCTGCTGAACACTAAAGCAGGGTATAACTTGTTGGGTATCGCATCGCAAAATGCTAGTTTGTAAAATGGGCAAAATTGCGATAAAAGTATAAAGATGTATCTAGCAGTTCTTGTACAGAGGAACCATATTATTTTATAAGAGAAAAACTGAGAGCACTTAAAACAGCTATGCAAAATTTGGCGACACAAAAGTATTCCCTGGCTAGCTGACAAACCATCTTGTTCAGGCTTGTACCTTTCATTTGTATAACAATGACATACACTGCATGGTCAAAGCCAGAAGTGGTCAATTGTTATAGATGAGGTGGGATGTGAGGGGGAACTGGATGGGTTACTGTAGTCACCCAGTGCTACTAATTTATAAAAAAACACATTTGGTGCCACCCATATGATGATGACATTTCCAATTTTCTATCCCTGATTCTGCTGTCTCCCTTGGACTATACACATTCCAGGAAGTGTAAATATTCCTGCTCTGTTATTACCTCCATGATCCATATCTAAAGGGCACTACCATCTGTAGTTTGAAATGAACCATTCACCACACCTGCAGTGATGATCCTTGGGATCTTGTTTGGACATTTACAACTTTGGCACTGTCGCTCTGTAGTGTCTACTACAGCGAACTGGTAACCTTTAAACACATGTTCACCATCTAGAACCATTCAATGACAAATTGCCTCATTCTAAAACCAACAGTGCCCGGAAGTGAAACATTTTCAGACATTTTCAGATATTTTTGGATCTGGGCTTTTGATAGCGAATGTACTTAAAGAAAGAAAGTACATCGGACTGCAATATGATCCTCCATCTGTACCAGCAATGAACCTTCATCCATACACACATGTAAAGTATATATCTATCTATATATCTATATATATCTTTATATAAACATATATCCGGGCCTCCCGCTTTATATGCGGACACCCTAACCACTAGGATATGGACGCTGATTGTATGTCCAGAGGTTCGAAACCGGTAAGGAAGGTTGTAATTCCACTCTAGGAGTTTGTCACCTGTATCGAACAATACTAGTTCTGTTTTCGGTGATATATTTGCCTTACTCTAGAGAACAAACATGATGCGAACCAACTCAAAATCATTTGTGATTCCTAAAGCCGGATCTCCTATGAGATACTTTGAACAGACTTTGTTAATGAAATGGAGGTAAACGACAAAGGCAAATGAATAGACAATGAACCTACACCCGCAGGGTGATTTTCCTGCAGTTCCCCTGAGGATTGATTCTCCAAATGGAGATTTGCCAAAAAGTAAAAGATTCAGGCTGCTGAAATATACACCATAAACCATTTCAGGTTTGGAATAATACTACACCGCACTACGTAATAATTACACTACTGTACTTACATGTGTGTAAACATTCTGTAATAGTGGTAGCATCTATCAAGTAACCATTACAGAGCTTGCAAGATATATGCTCGTTGACATCAACCAATTTGACCCTCCGGTCAATCTGCAGAGAGATAAAGAAAAAACAGTTAATTGCCTACATGCATGAAGCTACAGGACAGTATGTATGTGAAACCTACACAAATCCAAGGGCATTGTCAAACCTTGCCATGTAAGATGTCAACACAACAATGAAAAATGGTCCCCTTCCCTCATTCCACCTCACTTCACCAACCCCCCCCCCCCCCCCTCCCTTCTTCAATCTCATTTGTCAGGGTTGTTTGCATTCGTTACAAGGAGTCACAATAAAAATCATTTTAGTACATTGAAATAAAGGTGACTGCATAAATTGGCAGATGGTGTACAATAGATGCACCTGTTCAAACACGTAAGTTGACAGACTAACAGAAAGGTAGCTTAAAGTTTTAAAGTTTACTACGGTGAGGGCAAAAATTACACGCGCAAAGTGCGAAGGACCTTCAAGAAGTAGTGATCCACCTGCTGATTTGGTGGTATACTCCCTAACCATGTGACAATAATATTTAAATGAGTGACTCAAAAACTACCAATCATTCCATCGTGATATTAAAGTTCACGTTAAGTAGCGAGGAACACGCCACAGATCAAGATGCAAAGTAGAATTAAATCTCACACCCAAACCATTTCAGAATTTGGTTAAGTATATATGCGCCTTCACCTTGGTAGATAATATGCAACTTATGGGAAGCCCCGATCATCTGAATACGGATAAATTACAAAATTTGGAAAGGGGTTATGATCATACAACGTAAGAGAAAGTACAGTAGTAAATGTGAAGACAGGTAAAGAACAACACAAAATAAATACAGTAAGTTTAACAAACACTATTGCAATGATTCCCTTTTCCATTTACAAAGCCCACCAAAGCCACCCCAAATCTGACCCATCCATGAGGCCATGACCCATCTCATCCCAGTGACAAACACAGGATGTCAGGTGCCGGGGTGCGGGGGGGGGAAGGGAAAGATTTCAACTGTCTCCGACTGATTCTTGTAGGTGCATGAACCTTTATGGCAGATCTAATACTTAACAAAGGAGGGGTATGGATGACGGATTGGTTGAATGTGAATCCCATATATAGGAGGTCTGGTGGGTCCTCCCCCTGGAAAATAGTGCATTCTGAGGAATAGTTAGACTATAAATGAGGTCTAAGCACATAGTTGTGCCATGAAATACTTTTGAATTGGAAAGAGAAAAAACCCAGACTGAACGTTTTCCCCTGGCTGGCAATGGAGGTGGAGGGCTGGAGGCCATTGCCCAAACCTGCCCTCACACCCATGTCTGCCCCCCCCCCCTTTTCACATGCCACTGCTTCACCCTAACCCACTCCATACCCCAAGCTTTAATAGATCTCTTTTTGAGAAGAATATTGAGGCATTACATGAATGATTTACATTTATATCTCGGCTTTGCATGTTTACGATCAATATCTTATTTGGCTGTAAGTATGTATGTGTGTATATATTCAAGCTGCCACCCCTCTCCACCTAAATCCACATCCAGTCTACAGAGGCTTGAAGTGCTGCTGGAACATTCCAAAGTACAGAAACAGATCTCTGAAACAAATACACATCAATCAAGAATTCAAGATTCAGTATCACTGGGGAAGGAGAGCAACCTAAAAATCCTCTTTGTCTTGAAATTACATAAAAAAAAACAGTTGCGTGAAGCTGGAGTCCTTCTCAGAGGTTTTACATATATATCAGAGTGATCCTCTGAGTATAAAGCATTGAAATGCCGGACTAATTTAGTGTGCACTTTTCTAGTTTTGCTCCCCCCCCCCCCCTATGATCCATTACAATCAACTTGGCTTCGATTTGTTTCATTCCACAGAGACTGAGAGAGCTGGAGAGATAGAGAGCGAGAGGTAGAAAACTGTTGCACCATATATCTTGTGAATTCTTCTAACATAGACAGTCAGTGCAAGCTTTTACCTAAGCTGTTACTGCCAGATATTTGCTCATCCCCCCGGACGGACGGATGAACGGAGGGATGAGAGAGAATCAATAAACGTAGGGGACCCGAGCGGAGTAATTCATCCCACTGATTGCTTTAATTTGATTTGTAAACCCCTGACTCTCGTGGCAGTGTCAGGGCTAATGTTTCCACACAAAAGCAGCCACAGTATAAAGAACATGCTAAGGTCTGTCCTACCACGATGACTAAAATTAATTCACCATGCATGCAGCAGTGATCAAGATGTTGTAAGGTTTTATGTATCCGCAGAAAATATGGATGGCAAAGGCCCACGGGGGGTTAAATGGAGGCACCGTTACGGTGTGCGATTGGGTACAAACTGAAGCTAATCACAGTTTGCTGTCAGTGATATATGCTAATGTCAAATCGCAAACTGTTGTACGTGAGAAATCCCCCCAGCTGGTTTACCAGCTCAAAGAGTCCATGAAATTTCTTGGCAGTAAAAGTGGTAGAGTATATGCAATGACACTTGCTGTGTGTTAGTTTTACGTCTACATATATGTTTGGAGACGTAAGGTCTAATTGCATGGAACAAACTAAGTTAAGGAAAACAAGTGTATTCCTAATTCACCACAGACTACTGCAGCTATAGTCTGTGTGATTATTGTTAATGAGATACGTAAGTAACTGAGGTCCCCTCTCCCCCCCCCTCCCCCCTCTCTCCTACACCTTCCTGTCATCAAGCAATACATTACTACCAGCAATAAATTTTCTCTTCAGTCATTTTCTTCATACACAATCATGTTATGTAGCTTTATTCATTCGCAGTCTCAGTCACCACAACCGCTGCAAATTGATATTTCTAATCTTGTCGATAAACTGTTCAAGAAGCAACTGTTTCAACTATTATATCACATACACAAATCAATTTGCCCCAACCACTAACGAAATTTTGACACCATGCGTTAATGACATAATTGTTTGAGAAATTACTTCGACAAATAAATGCAAACTGCAGACAAAAAAGGAAATCGCATTTCTGAATTAGTCAGTAAGGGCAACTCTGTCCAGGGTCGACATCTAGCAATTAGTCATTTGCAATATTATTGACATCTACAGGTACAGTACAGTATTTTAAATGGCAATCATTTCAGTGCTTTATAAAAAAGAGAATTTAGAGAAATAGCATTATACGACATTAAATATCTCAACATTTGGACCGAGACCTTATCAATCATTCAGAAATGAAATGGTGGCTGGAGGTTTTGATCATCCAAAAATGCAAAATTGATATGATAAAGGGAAAGATTAATTGCGGTTCATTAAATAACCACTGTGGAGGAAAGAGTATGGGGAAAGGGTATGGGGAAAGAGTATTGGAGAAAGGGTAAGGGAAATCCAGTTTGTGGAGAGGGCAGGCAAATTAGTTATACTAGAGCACCAATGGTGCAGAAGCTCATACCTTTTCGAGCTTAAAAATGTAGGGCCCACAAAACTTTATGGCCCACCAAATTTCAGGCCATTTTTCAGATTCCACCAATTTTGGGCCTATGAGGGATAATTCCTATTTTCCCCCTTTAAATCCTATTTTACCCACTCTCTCAAAAAATACCACTGACCTACCATATTAAACTTTCTCCCCTCTACCTGAGCAGACATAACTTCACAAGCACGCCTTTCCAAAATTTTGGCTGGCTGCTTACATACCACAGGCTCAAAGACTTCTAAGGATCGGCAAGTGCTGATTGGCTATAGGGCTCTCAAGCTTACAGTTCAACAGTTAATAACAACTCCCAAGACTGCTTTAATTCCACTAACAGCCTCTGCAGAGCTTAACCACAAATGTAAACAAACACTGCAGAGACTGGGAGACAAATAAAAGGAGCTTTGGAAAAAGGTGAAGGCTCAGATTTTTTTTAAACAATGGGGATTAATTGTAATTAATTAACTTTTGACAAAAAATTATTAGGCATCACCTGATTCATACACAATCCAACAATCATCAGTTCAACTTTGAATATGATCCATCAAAATCTTGAGGAGATTGAGATGTTTGAAAATATTACAAAGAATGACCCCCGATGACCCCCTAAATGACATTTGACCTCAATTTTCTGAACACCCCTCATAACCCTCATCCCGAGGAATGTTGTGACCAAGTTTCATTATAACTGGCCATACACTGTACGAACGGAAGCAATTTGAAAATATAGGGCCGCGGCCCGGGCCACAAAAGACCCCTAGTTGATCTTTGATCTCAAATTCATGAACACCCTGAAGGTAAAACTTCCATAGTACTATCGTGACAAACCCTCAACATTGTACCATGGAATCTGTAGGAGAAGAAGCATTTTGCGTATTTCCACAAAATGGCCCATTACGGCCCACAGGTGACCTTTGACCCCAAATTTCGGACCATCTCTGATGGCCCTATACCCAATGGTCCTTGTGTCCAAGTTTCATAAAATTCCATCAAACACTGTGCGAGTGGGAGTGGTTTTACCAATTGTTGACGGATAGAGTGATAGAGTGATAGAATGATAGAGTGATAGACGCCGCACTGTAACAATAGCTCACACCAGCATGCTGGTATGAGCTAAAAATTATGAGTTTTCTTACAAGAACTTTGCAAAGACATTTGTTACCCCTATCGGCTGTATAATAAACATTCTTACTGTGTTATACCAGAGGGGTAGTGTAGGCTGAGACTGGAATAAATTTATCTGTAGATGCACCTTCCAGGGGGCATACAATATTGGCCTACCTAGTACCTGCCTATTGCCCACCCCACCCCCCCAAAAAAAACTTGTGTGGCGGGGTCCAAGGAAAAAAGTTAGCGTCACTAGATTGGGGGGCCACAAGCACTGATATCCCCTTGGCCTAAGGAAGGTGCTAGGTTCGTCCATGCTGCGCCTCATGTGCTGTTTTGTGTTTTAGACCACACATCACCACCAGTTGGATCACTACGCTGGTTTGTTGCTAGTTTATGACTCAATCCATCACTGAAATCTTCGAGTGTTTACATATATACAAGAATTTGAGGAAAAGGGTACAAAATGATCCATTACTGTAGGTTTGTTTCACCTCAGCTGTACAGTACTTGTTGTAGTACTTGTTGGCAGTTGGCCAACATGCATAATCCATTACAATGTACTTTTGAGTACAAAAACAACATAACTATGCTGCACTACTTGACTTAAAGGGGGAGACAGTATTTTTTCTGGAATTTATCTGCAGGATATATGACTTACTGTACATAGTTAAAGGTGGAGAGTGCTTTTCTAGAATATAATTGGTCTGCAGGATTAATTGAATTCCCACTTTAATGAAAAATTATGAAGTGAGACGTTAGAATAGAAAAGTAACATCATAGTGTTGTGAAAGAGGACTTATAGATGTAATTTTTCTCCCTCGCCTAAACTCTGTTGTCACCCTTAGACCTTTTTGTGAACCCAAAAAGTTACTCTTCCTATCAGCTGGAGCCTACCAACAGATGGAATAATTGTCCTACAGAGTATTACAGCATTACCCTTACTTTTATCCCACACAGTCAACATGATATCTTAAAACTAATAAGCAAGCTACTGCTTTACCCTCTTGATCTATCAGGCAGATAATACACAAAGAGGTCATGTGTAGAAGGAAAGTGCACAATACAGTAGGCCTTTAAAGATGCTACAGTTTAGATGCTTGATTGCTTGGCTAAACCATTAGTTATCTGTATGGGTGGGTGTATGAGCTTCAATCATATCGCATGGTTACACATACAGTGGCATATATAGAGGTTGAT
>KN893094.1:9812-19903 GCA_000934455.1 Apostichopus parvimensis | reverse complement strand
CCCCCCCCCCCCAACCAACTTCTTGTTCCTCTCTTCTACAAGTGCATGTCCTCCTGTGTTATGACATTTACACCAATTGATCGTGAATGCAATCTGAAATATCTTCCTTTTATGACATCCACAAAAAAAAATCGATTAAGTCTGCAAACACCATGAAATAATAAGAATCACCTCTCATTTTACAAATTCATTTCAGAATGTATTTACAAAAAAACTACATAATCATAGCTCATCAAAATGCTGTTGGCAAACTAGAAAAGAAACTGGTTATAACAGTGATTGTGTATAGTGAGTGAATATGAGATGAAAACAGAATTCCTATTAATACTTCTCTCTATAAATTGAAGAAGTGAGATACCTCCAAAGCAGGGCACGTAGCCATGCCAAGTGAGGTATGACTTTCCACATTTTCATACCGAATGACATTTCATAACACACGCATGCAAAGTCCGAAACACTGGCAACATTCAAAACTTGTACTACAAAAATATGTGTAGTTAAATTGATAGCACCAACTGGCATCTATAAACCCCCTTCACAATCTCTCAGTGGAAGTGGACACCAATCCCATTTGGAACTCCCCCAAGGATGGATATCGGGGTATTTTTGTGCCCCACCCACAATGAAACAAGGAAAAATCGATTTCCGGCTATAGGCCTGCTCCAGAGGGCAATATAGAACCCTGATTATAAGAACAGCAATCCTTTAGCGGTTTACTAATCTCATTTCAAAATATCCTAGGTGGTGGTGTAAACCATAACTTCCAGTGTCTCCTATAGACTGAACTATTTTTTTCAATAGCAATTTTAATCACAGACTTTTATAAACGACCACAACTGCCATAGTGAAACAAGTAAACAACAATTTCAATCATTAAATTGGCATAACTGTATAAAAATGATAATGAAATTCCTGAATTCCTTGCTCAAAGGAATCAAAACTTTAGGATGAAGGAGCTTGGCCAATGTTTTTTTTTTTTTTTGGCCTTATTTTTATTCATTGGGATATGGTGAGCGTTATTATGGTGAAGACTGAAAAAGGGGAGTGGACGCAGGGAGCTATAACGGGGTAATCATACTACAACACTGTTATCATGAATATTCTGTCTCCTAATAAAGGACTCACATCCCTGCTGAATCTAAGAGGGTATCTAACAATGATTTGAAAATGTATACTATAGAGGAAGACGTTGATCTAACTCCCATCTTGATAGCTCATTCTCTGTTGCTAACATGAAAAAAACAAAATTATCAATTTACTCATTATATTTGAAAAAATTGGAGTAGTAAATTTTAAACTTTGTAAAATAAAGCTGAATAAAATATTTCTACAAGCTTACAGTTGCGAAAATACAAACTGCAAACAGCAGTTAAAATCACTCCATGATGTCAACTATTCATTTTCTGCTTACCTTTAACAATCTATTGAAACCACCCCCTCCATTCCCCCATACATACACAATCCTATCAACCATTCTAATAGAGTGAATTTCTATTATGGCTTGCCAGTTCTCTCTTCCAAATGAAACATACATTTGCCTCTTCATCAGGTATTTCATCTGCCTCTTCTAGATCTACCCCTCCATCCTTTACCCCGACCCCTTCTGTTTCCAGGTCGTCTCTCTGGTCTCTTTCCAACCCTTCCTCTATCATCTCCCCTCGTTCTCCTCCTTACCGAACTGCTTCTGCTTCTGTCGTCTCTCTCCCTTTCAATTAACTCCTCTCGTAGATCTCCCGGAGGAAGTCTCCCCTTCCCCACAATTTGTACATTTCTCATTCCTCCCATCTCATGTATGACTATGTCTCTGTCCTTGTTTCTCATTGCTCGACTCTCTTCTTGCTGCCTCGGCAACAAGTCTTCTTCCTCCCTTCTTCTTCGCATCGCAAACTCTTCCTCTTCATCCCTGTGTCGTTCAAATTCGTCTTCTTCTTCACTTCTATGCCTCTCAAAATCCTCCTCATCTTGAGGTTGGTAAGACTCTTGTCTTCTATCAGTTGCCATCTCCCTTGGCTCATCTTCATCACTCCAATCCCTTTCTCTCTTCGAGGATCCCTCTTGCTCATCTGGAGTCCTGCCTCTGCTCCTTTCTCGAGTTTCATTATGGGCATCCGTATCTCTTCGATCTATGTCATCCACTGTTTCTGCCCAACCCCTGACTCTCAATTCCTCTAAAATCTTGTCTTCATATATCTGTCTTTCACGTGACATGATTTCTTCAATCTCTCTATCTGAGAACCCTTCCCTTCTCAAATCAGTTTCTTTCCTTTCAAGTTCCCATCTTGCATTTTCTCTCAATTCCTGAACCAGGCCATCTCTCCTCTCCCGCATCTGTTGCTGTTGTATGACTTGCTCTCTCAGGTCTCCTTCCCTCTGTGGATTGTGCAAAACCTCCCCAAGTCGTTGGGCCCTTCTTTCTGCATCCTTCACAACCGTAGCTTCAACTTCCCTCTCGAACATCTCACGACTAAGTGCTATCTCCCTCTCTGGTACCCCACCAGCTCTCATATTCTGCTCCCTCCTCTGCCATTCAAGATAACCTTCCTCTCTGATGGACCTGTCTCTTTCCTCTTGTTCTTGCAAATTAACTTGATGTAGTCTCTCTGTTCTCAATTCCTGCTCTCTGAGCTCCCCAGCTTGCTCATCTAACCTTTTCTGCTCCGCATCCCTGACATCACTTTCTCTGCGGACATTCTTCAACATCTCCATGTGTCTCATCTCTTGCTCCTTGAGCTGTTCCCTTTGTAATCTTTGGTACTCTGCTTCCTGGTGCTCTCTCAGCTCTGCTTCCCTCAACTCTCGTTCTCTCGTTTGCTGGTCATGTAACTCTCGCTCTTTCCTCTCCTGCTCCAGTCTCTCGTGATTGGTCATCCTCTCTCCGCTCATCTGCTGCATCATCTTCGACTTTTCAAACTCTTGCTGCTCCAATAACTGCTGTTGTCTCAGCTGCTGTTCCATTAGTTCCCTCTCTCTCATCTGCTGCTCCCAGATCCTCTTCTCTAGCATCGCTCTCTCCCGCATCTGGTTCGCCTGAAAGTCGTTCTCCCGTTGCTCCTGAAGCTGGCGGGTTTTCTCCAGTTGCTCCTTGGCCTCTTGTAGTCTCTTTCTCTCCTCCTGAATTTGTTTCTCTTGTTCCAAGTGGGCTTTCTCCCTTTCTAGTTGTTCTATCTTCTCCTTCTCTTTCCTCTCTTTCTCTTCTTTCTCCCTCTTTTCCCTTTCCTTCCTCTCTTTATCCTTCCTCTCCTTTTCCGCTTTCTCTCTCTGAATCTTTTCTTTCCTATCTCGCTCTTCTTTGTCCTGCCTTTCCTTCTCCAATTTTTCCCTTTCTCTCTTCTCTGCTCCTCTTTTCTCCTTCTCCTTCCTCTGCCTTTCCCTTTCCTCTCTCTCTTTCCTCTCTCTGTCCTCTCTTTCTCTTCTCTCCTTCCTCTCTCTGTCTCTCTTGGATTGTTCCTTCTGACGATCCTCTTCACGTTGCTTGGTTAGATCTCGTTGTTCTCTATCCCAGTGCCTTTGCTTTTCTCTCGTCTCCCATTCTTTGACGATCCTTTCCGTCTCTTGATTCTTTTCCAATTGCCTCACCTCTGAAGCGCTCAGCTCCCCCTCTTCTAGCTTGGAATCACCTTTTGGAATATTGTCTTCAGATTTTTCGCTAACATTAGACTTTGGATGTCTGCTTGTAGATCTCGTTTCGCTTTTGATGGATGATTCTTCGTCATCGCTCACATCTGAGAGGTCGTTGCTCTCATCTAAATCCAATCCAGGTATTTTTATTCCACCTGACCTACTTTTAGCGATGTCTTTGATTTCACGTTGAGAACTACTGCTTCTCTCAAGTGAGCCTTTCCCTGCATCGGAAAATGAAAGATTGTAAAAGCAAAGTTACAAAGGAGATATGTTCAAACACAATGAAGACAGATATCCTGACACAGGTTAAAACACATTAAACACTGCAAAGCTGCAATATACCACAGTAAACACAAAGGTCAACCACTGCAAACCTGCAATATACCACAGGAACCATGGCCACTGCAAAGCTGCAATATACCACAGTAAACATGGTCAACCACTGCAAAGCTGCAATATACCACACTAAACACTATGGCCAACCACTGCAAAGCTGCAATATACCACAGTAAACACTATCGCCAAGTAAACACCATGGCCAACCATTGCAAAGCTGCAATATACCACAGTAAACATGGCCAACTACTGCAAAGCTGCAATATACCACAGTAAACATGGCCAACCACTGCAAAGCTGCAATATACCACAGTAAACACTATGGCCAACCACTGCAAAACGTATAAGGTACAACAGGATTCTAAACTCAAAATAACAATTTCATTTGCTTTTACCAAGATATTTATCTACGAACAGCTCGATAAATATACTCCACGAGAGCACAGTAATTGCTTTTCTTCTTGTTAAAAACCATGTATGGTTTGATCTAATGTTTTTGGTTCATGAAGGAAGGAACCCAAATGTGACAGAAATGGTGCTCCTCTAGAAAGGAATCCCTGCACCAAAAAAACACATGGAAAGCACAGAGGAGGCATATGTGTTAGTCCAATTCCTTATTAAAAGAGAAGCACAAATACCACACAAATACCACACATATGGAAATGAATCCTCGATCGATTGATCGCATGATTTAATAACATAGAGGGCAGTAAACACTGACTAAGTAAACAAAACTAACTACTCTCTCTATATATCACTCTGATTTTGAAAAATGGCACACTAACAGTCTATGCAGATTAAATCAAATGATTTAACCATTGAGGGGGTTTCTGGCCATTTTTTTTTTTTTTAATTATTTTCATAATCTAGTTTTTTTTAGATGTTATCAACAAATGACATGCCCAACATAACAGTACCTTGTCTGTCTCTGGAGGAGTGGGACCCTTGTCGGCTACTAGACGGAGATCGCCTCTGAGATGAGGATTTTGATGATCTCGGTGGACTGGAAGCACCGTCGTTCTTCTTCACAGCTGCCGCTATTTCGTTGGCGTCCAACGATAGCGATATCATGCTTCCCTTGGACGTTCTATCCCATTCCTGACAGAGAGAAGAAGATCATGAAAGGAAAAAAGCATTCAATGCAAAATCAGTTACATATCACTATGGCAACTGCACGGTTATGAATGACTAATCTCTGTGTTCATCATAACAGTATCAAGAACTAAATGATATTTTTGTCCTGATGCAGAAAATTGTGGTGACGTGCTTCCATACGATGTTTTATCTTCATCCTGATGAAAATGACAGAAAACACAACAAGAGGGCAACTCACAGAGTTGCTGACTAGTTGATCACCTGACAACCCAAAGTTGACTCTGGTTGCCCGGACAGTAAGTCAGTCGTCTCGGACGGCCAGACTAGTGTAAAAATAATTTGCTCTGCGCAGCAGATGTCACCCCTTACATAATACTATCTATGTCAGGAAACCTGTGCCATGCCCAAGGCAGGCCAAAGTGTTCCTTTTGAAGTTTAAAATACCTTTCCACATACCTTGACTTTCTTGATATGACTGCTCTGTCTACAGTGCACATCCTTGGCACTGACCTCGCTGTTGTAAAACTGTGAGCAAAGTTTGCAGAAGAAGCCAGATAATGGCATAACAAAAGCAACTCCTGAGAAGGAAGAGAGAAATGAACTTTCGAGGGCCAAATTTGAAACCAACTTTTGCAGTTTACCATCTGCAAGTTTACAAAACCTACGGAACATAACTCATCATAAAGAATAAGTAATTTTTAAAATCAAAACTCCCTACAGACTTATCTTTTACTTTTTTGCTTTACCGTTATTTTCATTACTTTAAAAACCAAATAGTTAGTCTAGGCCAATATCACTTTCACAGGTCACACACCTAGGTCCAAATTTTTTATCTTGCATATTAAATTCAATGCTAACTTAGTCTAGGCCAATTAGGCCTATAACACTTTCACAGGACAGACACATAGCCCCAGATTTATCTTGCATATTTAAATTCAAGGCTGATAGTTGCTAAATTATTCTTAGTTCCTTTGGTCATCACTCACCGACAGGTTCTTCCAGATTGAGATTTTGGGACTCAGTGGCCTGGTTATACCACCGGAATTGTTGCCAACTCTCTCCAAAGCGCTCCTTTAAGAATAAAACCCTCTAATGACGAGACAGACAAATGAAAAGAGAAGAAATGAACGATGGCTAATTGTATTGAACAAAGATTTATTATGTAACAGAGATTTCAGTCCAGATTCCTAGAACTGGTAACATGTACAATTCATCTAAGACATGCAAACATACAAACTGGCTTGTCTGAGTCATCATTGCCTTGTTCAAAGTTATCAACAAACTTGCTTCATGTCATCAAAATTTCCTGAAACAGCTTAAAATTACCCAATTAATACATCAAGTAATGTTTCAAGTTGTCATAGGACATTATGTTGGTTCAGAAAACTTGTTTCGTTCAGAATTTTAGACTTTCACAAAGTAGGCCTATGTCTTTGCACATGATTTCCTACGGCAAAATTTTTGCTGGTTTTTACGGAATCGGGTAGTGATTTCGGAATCGGGTAATAATCCAGTAAGGAGGGTACTCGGGTACCTTGTGTAAACACTACAAAATTCCACGTGTATAAAATATCAATTGCATTGGTATCTCCTGCATCTGGCAGGAGCAGTGCATGAAAATAAATTAAGAGAGGGTTATACTGACCACAAATAATGTCTACAACAAATTTTTTATACTATCAATGCCCCTTACCTTCCACACACAAACATATGTATACACTAGGGAATAACTAATCCATTATCGCTTTGCAAAATGCTATGTAAAATGGGCAGGTTGCTCTACAGTTAAGTGCAAAGATGTATAGCAGTTTTTGTACACAGAAACCATAGTGTGTTATAAGAGACAAAGTACAGAGCCTCCAAAACTATGCAAACACGGAACACTTAGTTATTCCCTGTACACACCCATCCTTGGACATCTGAGCCTTGTAATTAATCATGCAACAACTGAAAAACCAGAAACAAGTCACAAATGTTCACAAAATTGTCAGGCAGGACAATAACAGTCACCAAAATGCTTGCTAGTTTGAGCTGTTGCTCTGAAAAGGAATGGCATTTTTTTCTTCTAGTTTTCATCAACAAATAAGTTTTAATACAAAGTTTTTAATTTTACTAATATGATAGAGATAAATCTGACCTGTCTATGTTCTTCACTCTCAAAGTGTCTCTGTAAGCCATCTGCTTTAGAGTAAAACCGACCACAGGAATTGCAAGGATGAATAACTCCACCTTTATTCTGTGGAAGAAAAACATGGTGGAAAATGAAATACTATCAAAACTACTCAAAAACTAAAACCATCAAATTACACTTTACATGCATAGCTGCAGAATGTCTGTAGGAAAGTGTGGCAAAACAGGAAATTCTATTGAAAAAGTGAGTGGTTTTGAAAAGGGCCAGTTGTGAGAAAACGAAAAAACAGTGAGTCAATCCATTTGCAAATATTAACCAACCCCAGGCATTGCAGAGTGAGGAGCATTTGCCTGTTTCAATGTTGTATCTTGTGGGCTTGGGGGTTGTACAAATAAGGCTAAAATATTACTACAGATCGGTTAAACAGACGATATTTGGTTGCTTAAACAGAGCCGGTATTTCTTACCGTTTCTTCTTCTTCAGGAATGTCTAAAGATGAACTTGTTTCCCGCATGGCGGCCCTGCAATGAGAGATGAAAACTAGTAGTAGTGACCTTAAAATGAACCGTACAAAACAAACATGAAATAGGAAATTTTGCTAGGCATCCTCCACTTTTCCCTCATCTTATTTTATATCTTAGTTTTATCATTTTAATTCCTCGCCACACACTTTATCTGTATTCAACAGTCGATGCCTTCTTACAACAAAGCAAACCTGTCACTGTCTAAGTACGTTGCCTCCTTTTATTGCTGCCACAAGCCCGCAACAAAAGTTTCAGCCAATTGAGGAACTTTGATATTCGAATAAAGTCCCTGCTGTGATTTTCAACAAAGATATGAATACCACAATAAGAGATTCTCTGACTACATTTTTTCAAATCTCTCTCTTCCTCAGATTCTTCTAATGGCACATCCTCAGACATCTTATGGCGAGGCTGCATTCTCTGATCTCCTTCCTGCCACACACAGCGTCTCTATCCCATCTCCATCTGATCGAAGAGAACGCCATTGTCACCTAGCTTCAACTTTGAACTGTGTTGCTCAAACCCAATACCAGTTTGCATCAGTTTTGTTGGTTAATTTGTTCCATTTTGATTTGTGTTTGGATCATGTCACCAGTAAGTTGCAAATGCAGTTTTAACTGATGCCCTTGTAACATCTTTACTATGTTGAAGACAAATTATATTGACATCACAGAGTGGCGTTGGAACTGGGGCATCTGACCTAGTAATCCAAACCTGTGGGATGAATCTTTTCATCAAGCCAGTTCGATGGAGCATTTCCGATATATAATCTCTCTCTCTCTTCTCTGTCTCATGTTGATGTTGATTGATGGCCATAAAGTTCAACTCATGTGTCTTTGGTTTAGTAGGAGCAGACATTTTCATATCATGCATGATGATACGTCATCATTATCTCCATCCTGCCTCTATCGGATCAAACACCAAACAATTGTCACCTAGCTTTAATTTGAACTGTGACAAAACCCAATATCAGTGTTCTTGTCATTTTTTGTTGGTAATTTGTTCAATTTTGATCATCTTTGAAGCATGTCACCAGTATGGAGTCCTTGGTATATTAGGAGGAGACATCTTCACTTCATCAATGATACTTTACTACCAGCCATCTCTAGTTATCTGATTCTTCATGATGCAACTGGTTATTCTTCAAATGAGGGAGGTCACTATAAAGTTGATGATGGTAGTATCAATTAGTTTCTATTCTTTTCCTGTTGTTTTCAGTCAAAGCTTTACCTCCAACAAAACTTCTCCACCTGGACATTTGAGTTGATGTTGATTGGATCAATGAAGAGGATGCACCTAATCTCTGATCTCAAGTAGGTGAATGCTGTCTGAAGCCAAGTGGGTGGAAGCCATCTTGCACCAAGTGGGTGTACTCTACAGCAGGTATGATAACAAGTGAGCAAATGCTATATCCTATTAACTAAGTGAAATCTCTCTGCAGCCAATTCAGAAAAGTACTCTTCTACCAAATGCGTGCTCCTTCTGCCTGATATCAAGTGGGTATATCTAACAGTGTCAAAATGGAGTATGTCAAGTTAAGTATAGTTCTCAGATAAAAACTACGTGTACACTCTGATGGCCATTTCCTCTACCAGGCCAATTGTGTGTACGAGATCTCAAATACTAAGTAGGTTTACACTCTGTCTGAGATGTAATGGGTACATGCCATCTTATCTTAAGCAGGCAAACTCTCTGAAGCCAAGTGGATGAAGCACTCTGAGACCAAGTGGTTTTTTCTCCTGCCAGACATCCAGTGGATCTGTGCTGCATCACAGTGTGAAGCCAAGTGGAGAAAAGCTCTCTGATACTAAGTCGGTGTACACTCTCCCTGACATCAAATGGGTAATGCTGTCTTATACTCATAAAATCTCTCTGAAGCCAAGATATCAAGTTGGTGAGGGTACCATGACATCAATCCGTTGTTTCTTCTGCCACAAGCTCTCTGAGACCAAATGGATCAAAGCACAGTGACACGTAGTGGATGAATAGTATAGTCGGTCTGACATCAAGTGGGCAAGTCTTGCTTCATATCAAGTGAATGAAAACCTCTTTGTAGGGACATGTGGGTAAAGGCACTCTGATACCAAGCTGTTTCTTCTCCCTTACATCAAATGGATAAATACTGTCTCATAATCAGCAGGTAAAATCTCTCTGAAGCCAAGGTATCAATTGGGTGTACAGTAGGTACCATGACATCAATCTGTTGATTCTTCTGCCACAACCTCTCTGAGACCAAGTGGATCATAGCACAGTGACACGTAGAGGATGAATAGTTTTGTCGGTCTGACATCAAGTGAGCAAGTGTTGCTTCATATCAAGTGAATGAAACCTCTTTGTAGACATGTGGGTGAAGGCACTCTGATACCAAGCTGTTTCTTCTCCCT
>KN893091.1:25522-38734 GCA_000934455.1 Apostichopus parvimensis | reverse complement strand
TTATAGTGCATGGAATCCAACCAGGAGAGCCTCGTGTACTATGCACATGTCTTACATAGCTGTGCAGTTTCTTCAAGATTCCTCTGAAATCAATTTCTCATTATTGACTTGGTAAAGTCATTGAGGAATATATTCGGTTCTAGAACTTTATGATGTGTAAAATGTAACTTTGAGAAACTCTGTACTATGCACAGGTCCCTATATAGCTGCGCAGATTCCTCAGAGCTCCCTCTGTAGTCATGTTTGTCATGATAGTCATTGAATGAACTTTATAATGTGTATAATTAACTTGAGAAGTTCTGTACTATGCACATGTCTTACATATTTGTACAGATTCCTCAAGATTCCTCTGAAATCAATTTCTCATTATTGACTTGCTAAAGTAATTTAGTCATTCAATTTGGTTCTAGAACTTTATGATGTGTAAATTGTAACTTTGAGAAACTCTGTACTATGCACAGGTCCTTATATAGCTGTACAGATTCCTCAGGGTTCCTCTGTAGTCACTTTTCTAATCAAAAACTTGTTAGAGTCATTGAATGAAGTTAATAATGTGTAGAATGTATTACTAGGAGAAATTGTTTACTATGCATAGGTCTCCATATAGCTGTGCTGTATATTTTCCTCTGTTGTCAGTTTACTATTAGACTTGTAAAAGTACTTAAAAGAGGCCACTTTAATCATGAAGATTATGATGTAACGAATGCACCAAGAAAGACACCGTACTATGCACAGGTCTCTCACAGGTCGCTGTATAGTTGCAACAGGTCTTTAACTTGTATGGCAATTGTGGCATATCCGTGGTAACATACAGTGGCAATAGAGGTGCCATGCTTCATTGTATGCTCATAGTATCTGCACGATATCCTACACCCTCGCTTATCTCATTCTCTCTACCTATTAATATAAATGAACAAATCTCAAAAATTTTACGTCTCGCAACAAGCAATGAGAATGCAATTGCAAAGAAGAGTACATTTTCTCAAATTTCTGTCTTTTGTGAACTTGCGACATCATTACATCCAGAAGGTATTGGTAGGGACATGTTCAACAGCCTAGCATATTTTTAGCCAACACTTTTCTAAACGGCTCCAAATTGAACACGGCATGGATAGAGTACATAGGCATGACAAACATGTATATTCATGAAATGGCTTTACTGAGTTTTATCTCTATGATCAACGGTTGTTCCTTTCACTTTTCATACAGATAGTGAAAACATTCCATGAAAACCTGCAGTACTTGATGAGCACTGCCTTTGTGCATGGGCCCTCTTTCATGCCTTTCTTTGACAACCATCCAGTCATATTTCTTTTTGGAGGTGGACTCACTCCTAAACTGTTTAAAGGTTTGTCGATAGATTTTAAGCCTTAGTTTCATACATTTTTTAGAAAAGAATGCTCTAGATAAATGCAGACGTGTATTGAATGAAAAACAAAGAGAGGGCAACTTTGGAAGTGGGTGGGATTGGGAAAGAAAGACTTAGACTATGTGAAGTTTAGAAAGATGATTTTTTCTGTTACATTAGTAATGCAGATGTTGATTGAATGAATAAAGGGTAACCTTGTGCAGGGGAAGGGCCCGGGGGTGGGGGGAGGGGGGATGGACTGAGGCTACCTACCTGAGGCTACCTGTATGTGAAGTTTAGAAAGACTATTTCGTTGTTGCGGCAAGATAACTTTATTTATGATTAGACTTACTATGTACTGGTCAACAACAAAAGTTTACCTAAGGTTTCACTTTCTAAAAATAAATGAATGTCTCTTGGTCATTTGAAAGATTGTTCGTTTTGTAAATTAAGTTTTGATCAACGAAAGCGACACACGTTCTAATAAAGCAACCTGATGTTTGCAGTGTCTTGAGAGATTGAGACTAACACTGTGTGTCTTCTTAAGCCTGCATGGGTCATTTTCTATCTTTAAACAGAGATTATCAGTTTACCGTTAGACTTGCCTAAGTCATTGTCAGGATTACCAGTTTGGATCGGAAGCTATCTGAACTTTGCTTCATCGGAGTCTCTACGCCAGGAATGGAAGGGTCTGATCAACGGGACATTCGGTTGGTCTCCGTATGTTCTGAAGCCGACCCCTCCCTCGCTCCAATCCTGGGATTTTTATGGAGATTTAAGTGACGTATTAGAATATCAGGTGAGTTTGGAATTGGTTGAAAAGCAAATGTGCTTTTTGGAATATGTTTTGCCGCTCCTGTTTTTGTTATTAAATTGAGGGGTTGCTTGTCACCTACTTAAATAAGATTCTTTTTTTCTTTAATCGATACCTATGTTCCTTTTTTTCCCCCTTTTTTTTTCCTTTTTTCATTTCTTAGAAAAATGTGACTTCTTTCGGTGATCAGTGTGTGTGTGATGGGGACTGCCTCATCTGGTGTGGCTCCGTGTCTCCGGGATTTGACAACAGAGGTTGCGCAGGCTGGGGGAGAGAGCTAAGACTAATACCAAGACAAGATCTGGAGACACACAAGAGGTAAACGACGAAGTAAGGCCTTTATAAATGAGAAGACAAAAAACTGTACAAAAGTTGTAGTTCTATGTGTTGTGTAACTGATTGCATGTGCAATAGAGATGAGAAAAAGGCGTTGCTTTAGATTTCAGACATTGGATCAAGCGATGCTTTAGATTTCAGACATTGAATCAAGTTTTATATCCTATCTACGTTAAATGTTTGTTTAAGGCCTTCACTGAAAAGCCAACATACTGTAATCATTAGTTTAGCCTGAAGAAAAAGTATTCCATATATTTAACATTTAGTAGAGCTGAATATAGAAACATTAGTAGCACTCAACATTAATGTTGCTCTTGAAGTATGACAAATTAGGACTAAACTTCTGTCTAAAGTTGTATTCATCAAAGTGGATGGAATGGGAGGTAAAGCAGGTAAGGGCACTTACTAAATGCATTTGTTTTATTTTATGAAACTTTAAATTTTCAGTATTGTGTCATTTGATTGTAGAATGAAGACCTAGCTTCACTCCAGTCTGTAATCTTTGCTCCAACTGAGTAGTTAGATTATATTGCCATCTCTTCTTGTATGTATGTATGTATGTATTTTAGATCCTCCTGCAAGCAGGAACTCGCGAAGAAGCCTCATTGGCTTATCAAAGCCACAAGCTGACCGAAGTCAGTCTCTTAGATTCATATTTAACGTTCATGATTATGAATTGTCAATTGTCGACAACTCTGTAACTGGACGACATACATTAATCTTGGAGTGACTCAAACCGGGGTCTTGTCCTTAAACAACATTTGCCCAATTATATCCGTTTGATATCACCATGTCACACTCTTATTCAAGCACAGCCTCTCTTTTAGGGAGAAATGACAAGAATGGTTTTAGACTAAGCAGTTTGACAGCTAGTGATTATTGAACGATCCCTAGCTGTTTTTATCATACATTTTGTGATGACCATACTACACCCTGCATCATTAACACCCACAATTAAAACAGGCATTATTTTAGATAGGATGCTATTTGTGATGTTGTGATATTGAATTGTGTATCGCTGTTTTTATCTCTCTGGCAGGTCTACCTATGATGCACAGTGGGTTTATTACATCCAGGGTAACATCTCCACAAATACCATAATCATACCAACAATGAATGATTTTCCAGGTGAGCGTTTATTTCATGTATTGTTATTTCTCTATGTAAATCAAGGAAATGTATCATGGTCTCAAATTTATTTGGCTTTCAAAGTAATTTGATAGTAATAATCATCAAGGATTAAACTCCGTTTGGAGAAATTTCTTGCTTCGGGTCTGTGACAAAATTCACTCCACCGGGTTACGCAAGTTAAAGTATTCCCATTGTTCCAGTGACTGCACAGGCCCATTGTTCCAGAATCCAGTGCAGTGAATGCACAGGCCCATTGTTCCAGTGAACACACAGGCCCATTGTTCCAGTGAACACACAGGCCCATTGATCCAGTGCAGTGAATGCACAGGCCCATTGTTCCAGTGAACACACAGGCCCATTGGTCCAGTGAACACACAGGCCCATTGTTCCAGTGAACACACAGCGGTAGAGTGAACACAGGCCCATGCTGCCTCATTGATGAACCCTCAATCAGCACTTTACTGGAGTTCAGGTGGAAAGTGATTAAGTCACTGGCATGAATGGGTCATGATGCATAGAGACTAGCACTCCTTACAGTGATAGTAAAGCTACAACCTAACCACTCAACAGAATGCAAAATAAGGCTGGATATCTCAATAAAGTTTGACTAAACAAACAAATCTATGCTTTTGCTACTACTAAAACAGCTCTTCAAATCCCTAACCAAGTACTGATACAGTTGTCATAAATTTAACTAAATGAGTGCAAAACGTTTGCTCCTCTTTTTTTTCACGAACCTCATAGCCGAGACTTAAAATGTGTTCAAAGAATGTGTGCAATGTATGATTTCCGTGCAAGTTGTGTTTTCTCCCTTCTCTTCATTTTATGTTCCATTCTCTTAAGCTGTGGAGGAAAAAATCATCCAACAATGTCGGAAGTTATTTGATTACTCATTACCACGACAATCTTTAGTAACTCGGTTAAGATTCATTCTAGGTCAACAGAAGTGCCCATTAGCGGTCAGCTACGAACGAAACAAAAAATGTGTGGTCAATATCGGATTCTGACGGAGACTTTAAGAAATCAAGGAACTCATCACATGTCCACAACAAGCCAAAATCAATGCCGAAGTTTGCGTTAGCATCACAAAAATGAAAAAAATCGTGCTTTTGAAAAGTGAAGTTTTACTCTTCACCTATTGTAGAAGCGACTCTAAATTGATAAAAGAAAATTTAAAATGCTGCTATTGACCTGTACTTATTCACAGATAAACAGATAAAGATACAACGTTATGTGTTTCAGAGGAATTTATTTATTTTTTTGCCGTTGTAGAATCAACGCCTATTGTGGCCTTGAATGACAGTAACATTAGCCTCCAGAGCACGTCACTGCACATCAAGGAATGGAAAAATCTGAAGGCAGATGACAAGGGGATTTACCTACCACAGGAATGGTACAGGCTACAAAAGGCTATTCAGTACTATGGATTGACCCCTGGAGTGAATGGTATGTCTTTTTGTGTAAATTGTTTAGAAATGTTGCAATGAGCCTTGTTTAAGTTGGTGTAATATTGCCTGTTCACTTTTCTGAGAAAGTTAAATGTTGGCTCTATAGGCAAAACATTAATGTTGATATAGAATGTTAGTGTAGAATGTTAAGAAACACTGCAGCTGTCATTCCAGGTTGTATTCCCAAACCATTTTTTGAGAAATGACCCATCATAGTAGTTTGCTTACAATTAAATTTCCTTGTTTTCATAACCCTGTTAATATACAAAGTGACGGGCCTTGACCCATCTTTAGGTCATTAAAATTGTTTGGAGGGTCGTTAAAAACGTTTGGAAGGAAAAGGCAGAATAATCTTGGACAACTTTCTTTAAAAACTGTAAAATATAACAACATTTTTGCAACAAAGCGTCCTTTTAATAAACATGTTAAAAAACTTCTCAAAGGGGGAAGGGGGTACTTTCTTCGCTGGAGGGTCGCCAAGGGGCTGGTGAAAATTGTGATCACCAAGCAAAAACAAAACAATTTGATAAATAACAGATTTTGTAGCTGTTGAGGTTGTGACAGATGTTGTGACTTAATTAATAAGTTGACTTAATTATGAAATGAGAATCATCTGGTGTATTGCTGGTTTTACTTGCACTAAAGGAAATGTTAATATCTTGCATGAAACACGGATCATGCTCTCTTTTCAAGTGATGAACTTTTTTTAATTTGTTATGGGTGATAATTTTTTTTGTTTGACTTAATATCAAGTGACCAAACATGTTGTAAATGTAAACAGATGATTTTAAAGCTACTCATGTCCATGAATGTTAAACTTTTTATTCATTTATATATATATTATTGTTTTTATCTTTTTGCTCTTATTTTCCTAGTGTCCAGCTTGTTTGCATATCTTAATACTGCTGGCCAGGCTATAGATAATCAAGATTATGCAACAGCCAGTGATGAATTACAGACTTGCAGGTAACTAGTAGAGTTGAAATTAGAATAAACTAATTAAACAGGATGTAACAATTTGCATACAATAACCCTTGAAGTTATCTGCCACAACAAAAGGAGATCATAAACCAATTCATAAAAATATTTATATGTGCAGGATAAACAAGATTATCCCATAATTCATGATGTTCGGCCTACCATCTGACATGTTTATTGCCAGTTACAAACCTTAGGTTATCCCGTTCAATATACCTTAGGTTATCCCGTTCTAAGGTTATCCCGTTCAATGTACTTTAGGACATATGAAATACCTGTAACTAAACAACAAAATTTGTGTGGTGATGATGTGTGAATTGTTTTCATGCCAAGCGTAAATCTTCAACTTTCCACCACCTGCCATATTGTGAAATATGATGGTTAATATTTTTATGTTGAAGGATGCATGATATATAATGCCCTTACAACAGTGATTATTGCAACAACAACAATAAATTGTATTTTCAGTCTCTGCATCAATAGTAAACAAGCCATTTTGCTAGGCATATATTGTTCTCTCTTATTTTCTTTCAAGCCTAAAGAGAATTTATGTGCCTGTTAGTCAGCTGAGTGAGTGACATCATCATAGCTCAGGGGCTGAGGATATTTTGACCTCCCTCCCCCCCCCCACCCCCTTACCATGCAATTAGTATAATTTATTAATAAACAAAATTCTTTTTTCAATGAAATTTTTGATTTTCAGTTTAAGGCTAATGAGTTGACGGTGATTGCATTGAACACTATATGAAAGCAAATGTTGGAAATATGTTTGTTTTATCTTAAGGACAAGTGAACCGAGAATTTTGTGTAAATATTACTTTTGAAGGAAATTGGCCTGGATGGATTTACCTGGAATAGTGGATTGACTATATATGCCAATGGCCAAGCCCTTTTAGGAAAAGTTCTTGGAAAGAACCCACTTGCTGTATAACAAATCAAAAGTTTTCACCAATAACATCGCTTTTCCTTTATGGAACATTTGATCAACTATCTCCATGGCAACATGATAATGCTACATGTTCCTACTAATAACCTACACATGTATCCTACTATACTTTCAGTTATTAATTTAACTTCAAAATGAGTCTCATCATTCATTTCTTTATCCTATGTATAATCAGACGACAGTTGGAACCTTAAATTGCTAGGCCATCTCCATAGCAACAGGATGACGTTTCATGTTCTTTGCCTATCCATGTATATTCATACTATATTAAATGTGCCTTAGTCTTGCTCAGTTCTCAGGTGGAATATTAAATGATTATCACTCTCTCCCTAGTAATAATGTTGTGGTACATGTTCCTAGCCTTATCAACAATATAACATAGTATTTTAGTGTCCTTACAGTCTGTCAATGTTCGAAAACTTTCTTTCTTTGTTCAGATCACAGCTGGAGTCTTTGATTAGCCATCTCCATAGCAACAACATGACCATCCATGTTCCTAGTCCATCAATGTCCCCTAGTATTCCACCTATGATGATGAATGGTTCTTATGTAATAAATGGCACAGCTGGACTGTACCTGACTTTAGACAGCGACACGTCTAAGATACTTGTCAACAGTAACTATAAGGTAAAAGCTGCTGAACTTTATTCTCCTTTCTTTTTCTGTTTTGTCAGTGCTCTGAATTGCTCTTGATAATTGATTCAATGAAAATCAATACAGAAAGAGATATATTTTTACATATTAGCAGAGAAGTGCAAAATATTGAGAAAGTTGATCCAGGTCAAAATTTTTAAGGCAGACCCTGGGTAGATGTTTACTCGAGTTCCTCATATACTCCATTATGAAGTATTTGTTGTTAACATGATCTAAACTTACAAAACTCCCCCCCCCCCAACTTCCATAAAGGTGTTTAATCTTGACATGAATGCATGGATGTCAGCAGAGTTTACTCAGCTCTTAGCTTCACTTGTGATTGTCTCTTTGGAGCAATTTTGCTGATTATTAACATTTTTCAGTTATTCAGTTATTAATTCAGTTATTAACATTTTTGCAGATTATTTGCTGATTATTAACATTTTTCAGTTATTCAGTTATAATTCAGTTATTAACATTTATAGGGCTTGATTCCACCAATTAGCTGTATTTTAATATATTAATCAACCTCTACGTCAAGAAACACATTCCATACCCTCCAGTACCTGATGGTATCCCATCCTTTATAACATTACAATAATGTTAATGTCATTCTGTCCGTTTCTCGTTTCCTCCTTAATCAGGGTCTTTTGCACTTTAGGTATCTTCCTCTCAACTCATCGTTAAACTACCTGAAAGTATTTTCACCGACTAAGAGGAAGGACACTGCTTTCAAAGAGGATAAAATCTTTTTATCAAGAAGAAATACTCACCTTCCAAATGTACCGGACCAAACCGTCGCTAACTTCTTGACGATCCTCGGCAATTTTGCAGAAGTCTGTAGCTTGGTGACCAATTCTTCCTCCGGTGAGTGATAAAGTCTGTTTGATATTTTAGATTGTTTTGTGCCAAAACCCTGTTTAAAGGTTGCCATGTATACAATAGTGTTATTCTGTATTATCAGTAGCTTTTGTTGCACGCACGTTATCAGCCGTTCTCACGACACTTTGATTCACGTGGATGCACTCGTGATTGGTTCTCACGTTATCTAATTGCAAGGTCATTTCTTGTTAGGTTGGGATATTTTTTATATTCTTTTTGTCGTTTATGATGTGGGTTCACTCAGAGGCTGTGTTTTTAAAATTTTACGACCAAATGAAAGGGTATGCGATTTAAAATCCAACCTAGTGGTCAGACAAGTATTTAGCAGGGATGTGCTCAGGAATATTTGAGTGGCGGGCAGATTGTGGGGTAGTGTGATCCACACCCTGGGAGAGGGATCTCATGGGTGGGGTACCCCCTCCCCACTGGACAAATTTTGCACATGAAGTATGCTTAGGTGGTGCTATTGTTCCTATTCTGTGCCATGTATTCTCCCAGAGTTTGGTTTTGGTAAAATTTGTTAAATTATCATCAAAAAAGTGCTGAGCGGAAATGTTTAATACACTGTTTGTGCTGGGCCGCATTCAGAACTGCCGGGTGCAGCCGCCCAGTGTGAGCACATCCCTGATTTAGGCGATTCACGTACTACTTTATATGGAGCAGTGTAAAATGAATTACAGGAATTAAAGGGAATCATTTTGAAGTTGTTAACATTGCCATTTTAAAGTTTTTAACATTGAAGTTCACTTTGGCCGAACCCACCAGAGCAATTTATGACGTGGTACACAGCAAAAACCACTGCCAAAAATTCAGTGTGAAACTTGTAGTCTCACAGTCTATTCGTGACCAAAAATGAAGAGACTGATAAAGTCAGAATAGCTTATGTGATTGCTAGACTCTCAAGATATTCAATTTTTTCTCTGGCTCTAATGTTCTGGTGTGACAGTCTATTTACTCAACCAGTAAAAGAGACCTTGACCGATTTCCGCTTCTTTTGAAAGTACGGTGACAGGTCACTGCTCTTGCGATAAGACCAGGGTACTTCCATGCCTGCAAATATCAGAACTATATATTCGCATGAGATTGCATGGGCTTGAAGCTGATCGAGTCGAGTAGATGTTCCGTGATGTGCTTTAAAAATATATTAAACAGCTGCAGATCTCAAGTCATGTCGAAAATTTGACAGAGGGCGATGTGATAACGCTCATATGCAGTTCCGGCAAATGTGACATGTCACAGTCTTTGACTGCTACTGTTACACTACTGTCACACTACTATCACCGTAGTTTCGTGTACACTATTTCATTGGCCATTATCGCAGGAGAGATCTTTTGAAACGTTTAATAAAGTTGCAATTCAATCTAATTGTTTTTTAAGCACCTCAACTTATCTTTCATTAAGCACTGTTTTTGTTTAGCCAAACTGCAAAAGTGTAGCCTTGAACTAGTCAGTCACCCCAGTGCATTCGTACCCAATCGTGTTACTTTCATTCAGGGATACGTTACAGCGCAAAAGGTACTATACAAAGTCTGTGCTATCATTCAGAGATCAGTAGACAGTACTGGTTACGCACACACCAGGGCCGATGTTACAGCGCCCTCTGCAGAAGAGCGACCAGTTACTGATACTTGAGCTTTAGCCTAGTTTTTGGCAAACCTGATGGGTTTTTGAAGTTGCTTGTGACTCAAACCGAACTAGAGTTACCATAAGCTCAGATTTCTCCAGGCATGTCCTCTTTCCCTTTATTAAAAACATTTTACTTGATGTTACACATCAAAGTGGATTACGAAACAAAGAAAAAAGCAAAATGTCTGGATTTTTAGCTTTTAGCTTCAAAAACAAAAGTCGTAATAAATAAAAGTGGGTTAAAACTGATTAGACAGTGAAAATGTCCGACCAGCTAACTCAAGCAATTTTGAGCAATCCTTGAACTATGGCTTTGAAAATGCTCAAATTATTCCATACCCCTCACCACTGTGATATGTCATTTTGGTTATTGGTAACCAATTAAAGGCACTGTTACGAATCTTGGAAGTTCTGTGTGAGGGTGTCGTTGTTTAGTCTCGAAAAGTATGATAGCATCTGTTTACGAGGCCAAGGCAATATATTTGCAATATTTTCCTTTCTTACAGGTACCTGGAATAAAGCTACGGTCGAGATGTACAAGATAAACCAGTCGTGGGAACACGCTGGACCCTACAAGTCAGATTTACACTTTGAGTCTTTAGGCGCGTACTTAGTACAGAATATCTCTCTTGAATTCCAATTAATCAGCAGTTAATGAAGTAAAAATATATATATACATACATACACACATACACCCACACATACACACATATATATCACTTTTTCAAATATAAATGATGTTTATTTGTCCTCTGTTCTTGTCATCGGTGTGGTACATGCCTTTGTCATTGTTTTTATTATTTTAGGGAGCATATATGGAACATTTTTGCATTATATATATATTTTTTAGACATGAAGTTGTATGGGGTTTGGGGGGGGGGGTCAGGGGGGGGGTCTGGAGGGTTTGGATTTGGATGGATAAACTATTGGATAAAAGAATATGATAATGTTGTGCAATACTTATTATAACAGCATGGTTTCTGCATGTAATAGAACTTCTGTAGTAGTAAGTAATATTTTATTTGTGAAAGATGTTATTATGTTCTTTTTCATTATAATTATTATTAATGAAAAGGAAACAAGTTGAAGCTCAAGTCTGCCTAAAGTAAAGTAATGACTTATAATATTCCAGTTAGTTAAAATTTTAGCATCTTTTTTCATCAGTTATTACATGTACAGATGTGAAATTAAATAGTAAATGGAAAAAGTCATTTTGACATAACTTTAAGTGTTTGTGTGTGTGTGTAGCCAAATTATTAAGAAAAAACCCCTTGATGTAGAAAGAGGGGTGTGGGAGAGGGGGGAGGGTGTGGAGGAGGGGAGATAAGGGAAAAGGTGATATTCAATGTACATACCATCGCATTGCATGCATGGTCATTCTGCTCGATCCTTTAAATTTGTTCAAAAAAGTTCAATCAATGATCCTTCTTTGACTTACTTGCACATTCCTCATTATCCTGGACGTATCATGCAGAATATCCTTATTGGAATAAACTATTGCATAGTACACATGTAATAGCCTTACTAAAAGCTGTTACAAGACTGCTAAATTTACCTGCTTGAATTTCCCATCGGGCACTGTAAGACTACAAAAAGAAGATTTGTCTGATTAAACCCTGCCAGCATCAACCCCCCGTCCCCCCCCCTCCCGGCCAGCATCTTCCCCCTCCAGCTCCTACTATTAAAAAGCGTCCTACCTTAGTGTTCTTTACGTCAATGTATTGTTGATTCTCTTTAAATTGCAAATGCAAATGAAATAAAAAAAAAAGATCAATCAATCTCTACATTATAGGTATTAATGAGGACCTATATATAGCCTTTATTTCTAACCACCATCTCACCCCACCCAAACCCCTCGTCCTTGTTTTCAGACGTTCTTCAAAATGGCTTACATTATATAGCACATGCACGTAAAGTTGTAATCAATGACATTTTAAGCTTGTGTTACTACACATTTACAATTGTATAGTTACAATGATGGAAATGATAGTACCCTTTCCTTACACCCATCCACAGTACGGGCATCAGAAACCATTTATGCCCCCCCCCCGCCTCCCAACCCCCCTCCCGTAAAAACAGGAAATCTGGCTAAGAGCCTAGTTTCATGAAAATGTCATGCGGAAATGGTGTCCACTCCTACAGAATCTATACATGTTAGCAGCACTGAATGTTTCCCCGGAATCCTGACAGGGATGCTGAGAAGGGAGGGGGGGGGGGAAGCAATTACTGTTAGATGTCTCTATATTCTAACCTAACAGTAACGTTGTACATGAGTCATTTGTCCAACAAACACATGTCATGGCCTTTCTGCATAAACTATGGTCCGTTGTCCTAGAAACCGTAAGGAGAAAAAGCGACATCACAATATTTCAAAGGGGTGTGTGTGTGTGAGTGCGGGGAGAGGGGGCGGGGGGGGGTGTAAAATACCCGACTTATCTATGTAGCGGCCCTCATGAACTAGTATGGAAGGGTGTCATGTGCCCAGGAACATGTGCTTATCCAGAGGTGGAGATGTACACACCCCCTACATGTCAACCACACACGAAAGTCCACAGTCGTTATTAGCACAAACTTGAGTGTAGATCTGTCACCCCAGTGAACTTCTTGAGCTACAATGTGGTGTATGTTACTTAAATATAACTTGAGGTGTCGTTAGTCCGCGATTGGAGTATTTCCGCTCTTAAAATATTAAATCAATTTTGTATCAAGTAGCAAACTATAGCAAAATCATTCCAACTGTACCCAGTGGAGAATGTATTTGTCTAAGCATTGCAGAACTTCATCCTGTCAGACACAAGGCTCAAAACCCTGTGACGTCAAGGCAGCAGGCCAATGGTCAGTAACCATCTGGTATCCCCCGTCATCCTGGTCCTTCGTAACCAGAGAAGTCAAAGACCTCTCTGTGTGACTGAATAATTTAAAAGCGGTATCCAATTATCGATCAGACTACCCTATCACAAAAGATTGTCCCTCCTTCGTCGGTTACAACAGGAGTGTGAAAGGTTGTCGAATCGATTCTCAGTTTAGGCATTGGTCAATGTATTGATTGGCTATGCATATAACTGGAATA
>KN893091.1:12506-25167 GCA_000934455.1 Apostichopus parvimensis | reverse complement strand
GTGAATATATTCTCCCTGTTTGGTTTATTTTTCTACCGGGAGAATGACCTATAATTGTGGAAAATATATGGCTTTAAAACGGTTTCATTACGCGTAATTTTTAAAGCAAAGCTTTTTCATTGCTTCAAAAATGACAATACTATTGGATTTCTGTTTTGTATTCGTGGTAAGTAAATCACTTCATTTTATTTTCGTGATAAAGTTCATTATTTCGTTAGACGCTTATTTTAGTTTATGCTACCTTACTAATCTTCACGTTTTATTTATAAGATAATATCATATGTTTTGCATAATTTACAGTTCTGTCATTTGAGGTGTTACATTCCTAGGTATTCATATAATTATAAGATCATAAGAACCTACATTGCTCGGCTGCATTACTAAAAAAATAAGATTATTTTGAAAGGTCAGTAGTATAGACCACCTATATATAGCGCCCAATTAGCTTGCTAATATTTGCTACAAATATGTCTGGGAAAATGAGTTCCAAGTTGCATCCTGACAATGAAGAATGTTAAATTGGGACAATGTAATAAGACATGGGCGGCTGAAGGAGGGGTGAGATTTAGGCGGGCACCTCCATTTTGTAAAAAACAACAACAACATTTTAAAAGTGCTCCTTCAATAAGTTAGAAGTGCCCCATTTTGTTTTAAAAAATAGTTCATGGTGAACTTATAAGAGGCCTGTTGAAATATAGACAACAACGGTGATTATTTGTTTATCTTCTTGCATGTTAATGAGTAACACATTGAACATTCTTTATAGCAACGTTTTGCTTTTGATTATAACAGTATGCCGCCATTTTGTGACCCAAAAAGTGAACATTATATTGATGTAGGATATATTGATGTGGAGGATCCATGATTTCTACAAAGGGGTGATGGGGGCGGGACGTCGAAGGTGGCGATAATCGGCCGATACCGAAAGTCACGGTACTGCCGGAATAGCGGTTTAATAAGGAACACATAATCGATGAAAAATAAGACAGTGAATATCCTCAAAGCATGCTAAGATATCACCACTGTGTACCTCGTAAAAGTAATAAATAATATACATCCGTGTTATCCAAAATTGGGGTCGCAAGAAATGTCGATATTTGTGGGAAAAAAATCATGAAAATACCGGTATAATTTACTCCAAAAGCTGCAAAATATAACACAATATTACAATTAAACACCCTCGATTATATAAACGAAATATCTCAAAGGGGAGGGGGAGGCCTCAGGCTCCCCGAATTCCTCTTTCAAGGCCACAACATCCGCCATTGGAGCTTCATCTAGAAGATCAAGGTGAAAATTGTGGTCACAAGGCCAAAAAAGTTTGAATATAATGGATAAACATAATCAAACGAACATTGATTCAAATTCAGACAAAGTTTCCTTATTAATTATAGCACAAAATATAAATTTGATTATCTGAAGTAAATTTTTTCAATTGGCACGTCATTTTCTGTCATTTTCTCGCAGCAATATCTTGTCTATATACCGAAAATATAAACCTGAGATGTAACTGGTTTTAGCTATTTGAATACTCATAATAAACGAGATGTTAATAGTTGAAATCAAATAAAGATAATTTTGTGCTCCAAATATATTAGTGTAATGAATTTGGTGTCAAAATTTCCATCTTGCACAATATCTACTACCTGATACCTGTAAGACAACACAATCAAATTCATGATAATATTCAACCGTATATTATTTTGGTTCTTTATTTGAAAAGAGTAAACATTTAAGTTGTAAAAAACATTTCTTCTTTTACTTTCCATAGGTCGGCGCAATATTTCCACTTGTAAATGGAGGTATGTGATTTTTGTGTACAATTTGTTTTGCTTGTTATAGTGAACACAACTTGATTTAAACTTGCGGTTGTGGGTCATTTCCATATTTGAGGTGTGATGTCTCACCAGAAACAAAGGAGACGTTTTGCACAGTGATATAAAGCTCACTCCACCATCTAACCCCCCCCCCCCCGCCCCCACTACTCACCTTCTTCACTCCACCACTATGCCACCGCAACCACTAAAGGAAAAGTACTTTGCCGTCTCTCTGATATATCCATCCATGGATTCGCAACTGATATTCCGATTATAATTGAGGGGGGGGGGGGGAACAAAACTTTAGAAGATCCTGCTTGGGATGAAACCGTCAGACCCACTAACGTTAATGTTTACCTATCTACCCAGGCTTTTTGCAATAGATAAACAGTTGCCAATAGGTTTTCTCCTTTCCAATTAGGAAACCAAAAACAGTGGTTAGATTGTTCATTATATACCCCATTTGAGCTACCTATCCCCTACCCCTCGTGCTTTGAGTTTTTTCATTTTTCTTCTTCTTTATGACAGAGGAAAATTACTGTGACGTCAGCTCAATTGAGTTTTCGCCTATTAAGATACGGCTGATGTCGGAGTCAAGTAACAGACTCGTTATTATTGATGACGTAGAACTATCCTGTTACGGTAAAATTAAGAAGTGGATTTATTACAGGTTAGTTTTATACGGCAATATTTTGTGATTTGTTGTAAGAAATCTTCCCGGTAATTGGACTCTATGTGTTTACAGTCAGTCTGCTGATGATTATGTAAAAGGTAATTTTTCTGTTCGTCGCATAAAAACTTTATCAAAAGTCTTATTATTATTATTTTATTTTGACACATAACCAACCGTTATTATTATTATATGTGATAAAGAAAACTTTCATGAAGAGCTTCCAAAAACAGCTATCACATAATTGACGTTCCTTCAAACACAAGACCGAAGACTTGTTCAAGTCTAAATATGACAACGTCAAATTGCATGTGCTTTTAGAGGGTTTCATCATGTTTTTTCTTTGTTTATTACAATGCTTATTTTCTGCCAATGGCGATATGTTTTGAAAGTGCTGAATCTATGACCTCCTAACCTAATCTGACGTAACCGAAACGGCGTAAGGATGTCATTGGTTGTCAGTGTCGAAACTGTCAACATTTTACCTCTAAAATATATAAGGTAAAACAAAGTGAAAGAAAAGTTGTTCACGGCTTTATGGCATTACAGAATTACAACGTGACAGCTCCCGGACCAGACTTTTAAGCTAGGGAATCTCCTAAACGAACAAGAGTTTTTTCTTGACTGCTTGTGGGGCGTTGTTCTTCACAAAGAGATCTCAGCCAAATAAAACAAAAATGGCGGATTTGGGTTTGCGTGGACACGTTAATTTGTTACAAACATGCTTGCTGGGATCCAGCTCAATCTTGAGAGGAATCCATCAGCTGAGATCAGGTTTCTATTGACTGTAAACTTTCAGTTGGATGTATTTTTCGTTTCCGACAAGAAAGAAAATCTTGTAAACAACATTCACTGAAAATTTAGCTTGAAACCTCTTCGACATGATATCTGTCTGTATAGGTGATAACAGCTCTCAGTTGGTAAGATATATTTAAAAGTGAATAAAAGAAGAGTTTATGATTGATGACAAGTTGAAAATGAAATGGAATCAAGTGCTGAAATGTTGGTTAGAAAATCTTTGATTTATGCGTGATTATATTTGCTTATCCAGAACCCTTCACTTATATTTGTTTGTGTTCCTTGTAATACTTTCAGCTCAACTAACGCAGATTGGAAACCCGGCGTGTGGCGGCATACTTCAGGAAACTACTACAAACTTGTAGGTGAAAACTATATTTCAGGTACAACCCAGGGTTACACCGTTTACACCGTACCAGAAGAAGAGCGAATCGCTTTTCAACCCGGTGATAAAATCAGTTTCCGATATTCAAGCTTCCCACTCCATTACGATCAAACATCTGACACGCATACCGTGAGATATGCAGGAGTCAGTCTCAGTACAGATATATCGCCTGGGACGGTCTACAGTGTTGCTTCGACTCTGACCAGGGCGTACTCCCTGAAAGTAGTTTTTGAAGACGAAGGTAAGTGTCTTAATTTGTTTTATCTATAATTCATCATTTTCTTAAATTGTTTGCATCATCAAAATCGTTTGAACATACTCTGTTCTCTTTTAACATACTCTGTTTTGGTTCAAGCATGTCATATTGATGTACTGATGTCATAACCAGTATCGGGTTATCCAAATCGGCAGGTGAGGCAAATGTCCAAGGACCCTTTAGGTCAAAGGAGTCTGTATGAAGCTTCCATGCAAGACAAATATCAACTTTCTATTTTCGGGTTGTGCCTGCAGAAGTTGGAAAAAAGGTGATGACTGGGGAGGGGTGGGGGTGAGGGTGGAAGCAAATGAGGCCTTGGGCCCCAGGAAGTTTAAATCTTGCACTGATCATAATGGATCTTTTAAACCGTATACATCAAAACAGAATCTCGATCTACCACTGCACACCTTATAGCCAAAGTTGCTTATCGCTCAGCCTAATTTACATATACGAATCCTGACTGAAGTCTTTATTTGTCCTGACAACCTACTACTGTGGATAACGGGCCCGACGAAAAACTAGGGAAGTGGGTATGCATGAGCGGGAGACATGGTTCCTCTACTTTTCACAGCAATTATTTTCATGCGGGGTGTTGCTGTTACAAGCTGGCAGTTTCAGTACGACTGTACCACAGCCTTCCATCTCAAACATGTGCCTCTGCTTATACATTCAACAAAAAATATGTATACCAATGAAAGAAGTAACATCTTTTCTTTTGTCAGATTTCAGTATGACGTGTCCGTCTGATGTTCTCGGACCAGATATAAAGGTCAGGGGATCAAATGACGGAGGGAACTATTTATTCCTTTTTAACAATATTCCCTTTACTTGTTATGGTCGCGTCCAAGGCTGGTCATTTTGGACTGTTTCTAACGGAGGATTTCGCGCGGGAGTCTACCGGCCGACCGGAGTGACCAATCAGTTTACTCTCACAGGCGAGACAGATATACCGTCAGGACACAGCATCAATGAAGCCGTGACGTATAGCATAGATGACCAATCAGAATGGTTGGATTATCAACCGGGCGACATGATTGGTTGGCGGCTATACAGCGGTGGAAGTCAAGTTCGATTCGACTCCAGTGGCACTGAAATGATATCTGTTCAGTACGTCAATCACGCTGATACAGATTTCACTACAACGTCTGTCGGGGACACACTTAGTGTAACTGGTTCTTTACAGAGGGCGTACTCCTTCCAGGCGGTACTTGCAACATACGGTAAATGCGTAGCCCTTGTACGCCGCTATTGTCTCGGAGAACATTATTAATGCAGAGACCCCTTTTTCCCATTCATATTCCATAAATGTATTATGAAAATGAGAATACAGTATTCTTTATCCAATATTTTCAAGCCTCCACAAGTTTCCTGTCCCCAGAGTTAACCCCGGGCCCTGGCGGTCTTCCCCTTCCCGTGACCCCGTCTCGTCAAGCCTGCATGTAGCTCGTTGACTTTAAGCGCAAATAATTATTTTAAGCACATTTTTTTTGTAATGTTATAGGCCGTTAACAAACACCACTATCAGTTGTATTCTATACCGTCCACTTCTAGTTTTTGAGAAATGACCATTTAAACCAAAATCCAAACCCAAAAGCGCAATATTCCACTATCCCACTATTATGCCTCCTCTCATAGTTAAAATTTAATTCTATTTCCTCATATAAAGATGTTTCTACAGGAATACAAAACGCGAATGGACAAAAGGCAAATGATGGAACACCGGGTAGATTAACCCACGGAACAAAGCAATACGTGGAAATGTTGTATCTCTCCTCCTTCCCCCTCCAATCCCCTACACCCCTACACCCCCGCACCAAAGAACCATATCGACTTGTGTTCGCTTTATACTTGTTTTAGAATACAAGGGTTGTTATGAAGAGGATTTCACCGATAGAGAGATGGCCATCCACGCCGGGACTTACGGCTTAACGGAAATGTCACCGAGTTATTGTATTAGACTATGCTCTTACCTAGTCTACAAGTAAGTTGTGACGGAAGGGGATCGACAATGGGTGGTTGGTGGTTGGGAGTGAGGGGGTTGTGGTGGTGACCTACAATTGACTTATATCACAAATATGCCGCTAAGATCAAAGTGAATATCTTCTCCCAATCGTATAGAAATTAGCAAAATTAAGTGCACTTGATGGAATAAATATCACTTCCCTTGCATCGTTTACTATGCAAATAAGGGATAACAGTGATATAACATGGAAATTAATTAGGTTAATACTTCCTGAATAGACTATTGTTGTACCGCCAAAACAGGAAGCAAAGAGGTTTTGCTGATTACCTTAGAAAACTGAACATGCATTTACAACTTTGATGTAGTTTTCACCAAGTGTTTAAAGGTACAGACTCGTACTGAATTGTAATAACACCAGTCCACAACTTTTCGTTCCTTGGAATATTTAATGAAAATGAGATCTGGTTTCTGAAAAGCAACTGTCATGTCACTTCCGTGCCTATTGAACTAAAGCTTATAAAAACACACATTTATTTGTATGAAAACGACTATTAAATGTCATACTTTGTCTAGAGATAAATTTAAAAAAGTACCAAAATTAGTATTATTTTTGTTAAAACGTCGGCGGTTTATACAACACGTGGACCGTTGCGTAATTCCAAATCCAATGTTGACAGATGCTTCGTAATAATTGTACACGTTATCTTGTCTTGTTGTATAGATATGCAGCCCTGCAGGATGGTAACCTCTGTTGGTGTGGTAATTCATATGGATCCTTCGGCTACGGTAACTCGACACTCTGTGACTATGACTGCAGCGGCAACCAATACTTCAAGTGCGGAGGTTCTTTGCGTAATCAAATATTCGATGCCCCAGTATCACTGGCTGGATATTATATAAGTCAAATAGGTAATAAAATCATCAAATTCGATACTTTCCTTACATGTCACTACGATACTGTTGCAATCCCAGTATCTTAGAAGTTACGTCACACATCATTCACCTGTCTCCATACGACAAATGCACTCCAGTATACCTTAGCTTGGTAAGGTTTAAAAATTTAGCATTGCGCTCCCATAAAGAGCAATCGGCACTGCCATAAAATGATTACCGACAGAGCGCGAAAGTATCGCTCTGTGGCGCATTTTGCGATCGACATAGCCTTAATTTGACCCGAGGTCAAGCGTTCTGTAACAACGACTGGTCAATCGAGTTAAGCTAGTTTGCCCTATTTTGTCTCCATGCATATATCATTATCGTCTACAGTGTGTTTAGAGGAGATTTGTATATACGTAATAAGTTATCTATGCACATTGCACCCACATACGCCTCATACCGTGCGGCTTCCACTTAAAACTATTACCGTAGCAACCGTAACTAGCCTTTAATATGAAGAAATCGTGAAGTATGTGTAGACACTCCATGGTCACACGTTCATAGTTTGCTCCAGGTTCACTGTATAGGCTAACAATTACAGAACAAGAAAGTATGGTAGGGAAATAATTCCATGGACAGCCTACTGTTGTACCCTCAACACGTACATACCATGATATTTTGCTGGTAACCTATAATAGGTTACAACATTTACTTTCAAATTTTCTTAAAAGGAATGTTCGCATTCAAAATGATTTAAAAGAAACACGTCTCGTTCTGAACTGCATAGCACTATTCAAAACTTCACTTTGGTTTCTCTGACAGAACCACGATTTTTGCCACCTTTGTAATATAATTTTATAATTTTTTTCATGTCTTTTTGTATTACAGACCTGCAAATGACCTATACGGAAGTTGCTCTATTCAGTAATTTCACTAGAGGCGTTGGCGTGACATATTCATTCGACTTTGATGATGGGTTTTCACTGACAGGTCTCAGCAGTGGATTGACGTCACATTTCTTTGGGTATAAGTTTACCTTAAAAACTTCTTTGTATATGTTAAAGTTTAGATGTTATCAGGAATTCAGGATCCCATAGCACTCCAGCTCATTAGCTTGACTAGAACAGTTTTCATTTCAAATGTGGATGATGAATGTTTCAAGATCTCTTTGATACTACTGATTCGTCTTGTGTATGTTTTACCATATATATACATAGTATTCAAACATGTTACAATGAAAAGAATTAATAATTTATCAAGCATGCAATGGTATGTATCACTGCCTTGATCGATTTCAGTCTGACCAGTGACGTATTTACTGTCATAATTTAACTATTCCTTCAAATATATTCAGGCCCGTAATCAGGCCGGAGCACAGGGGCCGTGTCCCCCCCCCCTCCCCCTCCATGTACTGACTACTGTGCTCGCCCCTCATCACCATCATGAATACAAACACTTAAGGTTCAGAACACGAGTATAGCGCGTCCCTCCTTACATTGTCGGTGCCCCCTCAATAAAATGCTGGTGCCCCTCCATAAATCGCTGGTGCCCCTCCATAAATCGCTGTTGCCACTCCGTAAAATGTTCGTGCCCCTACTAACATTGTTGGTGCCCCTCCATAAATTGTTCGTGCCCTTCCATAAATTTCTGGTTCCCCTCCAACCCAGAATTCCTGGCTACGGGCCATCATAAATTTCCGTTTCCAAGGGCCACGTGATACCGATCACCTAACGTGTCGCCATCACTATCGTCTCGATATAATTTGACAGGGTTTGAGAATGGATCATGTTGTTTGGTTTGTGTGCGCATGTTCTATATCTTGGGTGACTTTGCTTTGAAAAAAAAGTATAATTGCGTATATCTCTCATCGGTGTTCTAGCAAACCCGGTACTTACGCGATTGAAGGCACCGCCACGGATAACCTACTCAACAAGGAAACGCAACGGATACTCGTTGACGTAGAGACTGACCTGGTTGACGTTAGTATAGACTGTCCACCAGCCGTTGAGTACAACGTTATATTTGCCTGCAAGTTCTACTACTATCAGGGAACCAATGTCACAGCTACTGTTGACTTCACCGATGGACGAGTTGTCACTTTTGACACACAGGGTAAGATTCTATCATTTAACTCGAAGACTAAGAGTTAGAAACTTCCACAATATAGGTTACCGTGGATATATATATATACGTCGTTTAACGTAAGCAGTTTTAAAGTAAGGCGTTGGCCCCCTGTAAATGATAAATGAGAGTCAGTGTGCCAAATAAAGTATTTGGTCCTGCATTTTTTCTCCATATTGTCGGGTATATTTCAGATGCGAGTCTTTAACCACTGCGTTTTCTTTTACCTCCATAATCTTACATAGTCTTACCGTTGTATTTCCTTAGATGCTGAAACGTTACAATATGGAGATATGGTAGATCATAACATAGATCTCAATAACCAGCCAGCTTATCGAGTTTTCTTAAAACCAAACGATTTGATCCACGAGAACGGAAGACTGGTCGCCTGGGAATTCAATGCCATACAAACAGGAACAGTCACCTTCCAGGTCAGCACAGAATTTCATCTTTTTTGTTTTATCTTACACCTCGCCTTGCTAACCTGTCTCCTTTCTACTACTGCACTCTTCTACATACGTGAGACGAAGCCCAACGTTATGTACATGATAACTTTTAGAACTGTACACGATATACTATCCCAGGTTAATGTTACTTTCGTTACTATTGGTGAATTGGTGTAATTCGTGTTTACTTTAACCGATATGAAAGAACGCCCCTCCACCCTGCAGGTATGAAAGAACGCACTAACCTTTCACATTATATAGTTAGTACGTAAGCACGTATGAATAGATCAAATACAACAATATGATATCTCTATTAACTTATATGTAATAATGATATCTAGCCTTTTCCATAAAATTTCCAAACATTAATAAGAATCATTCATTGGTTCAATGATTTCTTCATAAGAGCAATACAAAGTACAGAACATATAGTTCAAAAGACAATAAAGCAGTTATAATGTTAATTGAAGAGGAAGTTTTCTAAAAACAAAACATTGGTGGTCTTAGTATGAGCATATACTCCATGAAGAACAATAGTAAAAGAAGGAAAAAAAAACAATTAATAACAGGGTGGAAAAGAAAATAGTTGAAAGAAAGTAAGGAATATAACCCACCCCTTCTCAGTGTGACCCCCCCTCCCCCTCTCCATCCTCCTTACCCTCTATATGAAAAGGAAATAGGACAATACTCCGAATGTAAGTTTATAAGCGGTTACTGCGTTGAGACTTTCTAAAAGACTTTAAAAAAAACCCAAATATCTGTACCGCTCTGGAAGACTTGTATCTTCCTGTCAATATCCTCTACAGATTTATCGTCCACGCTGTGAGTTCAACCGGAGATACTGTTTTCGATCGATGACGTGCCTCAAGTTATGGGAAGATTGTATGGATTATCAAAGCGTTTGGGATAAGAGTTGTGATGACGTAGGCAAGTTTAGCTTCAACCGCCGGGATTGTATAGTCGATGCAGACGATACTTTATCCGGTCAGCTGATTTTTACGTCACTTCCTCATGAATACGATTTCGTGAAAGAGTATGATTTCGCGGTTACGGAGACAGGCCAGAATTTCTGGAGTCTCGCCATTGCAGATCAAATTGAAGTCCTACCGGGAGATATGATCGGTTGGTATAATTCTAATAGTGGAAAGATCGCCTACGTCACCGCAGATACTACCGTCGATGGATCGGAAATTTTGCCGACTACTAGCAGTTACGGTAACCGTCTAAGTTCTGGTTACTACTTCAGTTCGTCCGGGTCGAGCTTGCACAACTTTAAACACGCCTTTAGAGCTCATGTGGTGCGACCTTCCCCACTCCACGTTTATCATAACTACACATTCGGCTCGGCAAGGAGAGACGTGCAGATTAACGTCAGCAACTCGTTCGAGGATAACGTGACGGACACCTTCCGTGTGAAAGTAATGGTCGCCGTCGTGAACGTCTCCTTCGAGGCAACGGACTTGGGTAAGCATATATGGTATACGTTAAATATTTACTGCCCTCTATTAAGGTGGGGAAACATAATATGTGTACCAACACTGCATTGGAACACGATATATATTAATCGGAAAGTTGGGATAAAATGTTGTCAAGTATAGATAAAATAAGACTTTTCAACTAGTTTCAGGTGTTCGGAAGTAATAAATCAGGCTGACATTTTGCCTGAAAACTGGTGTGATATTGCCGACTTCCACCCGAAGTCGATTGGTTGCATGTGTACACAATTTGATATGAAATAGTTGCTATACTATGCGACCATGATCATTATTCTCGTATACACGTCTTCCCCCTTTACAACTAAATTGTATCCCTTCACTTTATCACTACACTGCCTCCCTGACCTCAGAGTCCACTTCCGGGTCATCACCCAATCCAGTATAACCCAAACCGACTTGGGTAAACTTAAATGATATACAAGCAGTGTCATTTGCAGTTTTTGTTTGGATATACAAATGGTAAAAGCGTTTATACGTTGTGTATGCAAATATGCTTCAATGGTCATAGTCTGACATACATTTAACGTCTTCCCTTCTCTCCCGTTACAGCTGTAACTAATGAACATGAAATAATGTACGTGAACGAACATCCGGGAACTGAGGTATGGTACCACTGGTTCCTTGGCAACGGTGACGAAATAATCACCCAGAATATGACTGTCAACTACACCTGGCCCGATGATGGGGTGTACAACGTTACTCTGATTGCGTACAATGACATCAGCAGACAAATATACATGGTAAATAATCAATTATGTGAAAGAAGTCAATTCGAGCAGAGTTAAATAACATTTTACAATACCCATTCAGCTTTCTTGTTTGTTAATTAATTAATTCACCAATCTGAAGTAAATAAACTGGTAACATGTATCCCCATAATATATTCAACACGTTTTGAGTAATTATGGAAGGTATGCATATTTCTATAACTAAAGCTGTGACAAGTAAGTTCATTATTTTATAATCCAAATGAAAACTGAAATACGGCCACTCGACCCTCCATAACACCCCCCCCCCCCCACTCTCCCTTGTCACATCTACAAAGGTTTTATATATAACAAAATGTCCTATCGAATTAGAGTTGGATTTTTGATATTATTATTAATATTATATGAGTTTTTTTTGTGCTTCCTGTAGAAATATATCGTTCTTCAAGACCGAATTTATGACTTCGATTGGTTAGATTCCGTGCCTCGTTCAAAATGGCCTGCCTATCCAATCACACCAAAGATTCTAGACTCGCAGACTTACATCAATTTTGGTATATCACAAGGTAAGAGATATTTATATTTCGTATTGATTTTTTGTTGTTGTCTTTTCGCATAAGCCTTCTGAAAAAAGTGAGGCCTTTATAATATGTAGAAGAGAATAAGAACATTGCACATTGTTATATGGGGAGGCGGAGTGTATAGGAGTGTATAGCCTAGTGGTTAACGCCGGCGTCTCCCAGTCATGAGATCCCCGGTTCGATTCCCCGCCGACAGCAATGTGTGTCGTCTGGCAAGGGTGTTGTTCAATAACAACTCCCCGACATGGACGTTAAATGGATGTGTGCAGAGAGATTGGCTTCGGTCAGCTTGCAAGTCTATAAGCCTCCATGGCTTCTTTCGCGAGTTCCTGCTTGCGGGAAGATCACATATACATATATACATACATATATGCAAGGAAATGGACTTGTCAAGGAAAAAATACCCTTCCGTACGAACGCTAAAAATGAGCATACACAGTTTAGAACAAGATCTAATTTTGCTAATAAGTTTAAGTTTTTATTAACAGTAGAAGAGGATATCTTAAAGAAAAAGAACAATTAAGTATTAAGAATGATTTCTTTTA
>KN893088.1:28475-45129 GCA_000934455.1 Apostichopus parvimensis | reverse complement strand
AACAAATTATTCCACCATTTTGACAAAATTTGACTTTTCCATTACAACTAAATTTATGAAGGCATGCATACAACCTAACAATTACTTACAAACAGCCTAACTCTTGCAAGTTAGTAGCATTGTCACAGCTTACCTTACAATTTCAGGCCTTGCAGGGAACTTGAAAACTGAGGGTGACTTGGGACTAGTATTTGTTCTGTGGGATACTTGGTACTTGCTATCACTGCCTCTCACTTCATTTGACATCTCCTGACCTCTTGACCCCAATAAATTGACCTCAGAATTTGCACCAGCTGCTTTTCTCTTGAAATCCATTACAACCACGGAATGAGACTGAAAAGAAAATGCATCATAAAATGCCTTGTAAGTACTTCCATTTCAGGAAAAAATGTCAAAATAATAGAAAATTATTAAATTATTTCACTGTTTCAGATTGGTAATCATTACACTGTAAGGTGAAAAAACAAATTGAGAAAAAACTTTTGTCAGTATTTCTTATTAGTTTGAAACACAACTAAAAATGAAAAAAAAAATTTGTTGAAAGCAAAACAAAGAGTTGCTATATACAGGTAAACTGTAACATTCTGGAAAGACAAGTAGGCAAATTGGAAGCTGAACATGCAATAATCAATAAAAGACTTTACAGACAGAATGAAACAAATAGAATTTGCCAAGTTATTTTGCTATGAAACCACGTAGAGAAAAAAGTAAATCTTCCAAAACAGCTTGTTATGTTAGAAGAAAAACAAAGGTGTTTACCCTCTCAGGGACATGAGGCTGTTTGTTCCTCTTCCTTCCCTCAGGTGGAATGCTGTATTTATCTGGGAGAGGTGAAACCATGTGGAGTGATGACTTTCCGTGATCATCAAAACTGCCGGATCTGGGATGCAAATTGCCAAACTGGTTTTTCATACTCATGGAAGCCGACCGAGGGAGATGACTCGCCTGCCGAGATGCAGCGTCCACTGGTGATGAGCGAGGGCTAGACTCCCTTCCTTTGATTCCGACATCAGAGTAACGGCCGTGGGTGGCTGGCTTGTGGTCGCTGTATCCTCGACTGGAGGCCAAGGAACTCGTAGATGAATAGTGGTCTCCCGAAAACGACCTGTTGGATTCGTGCGACGACGAGGATGTATTTGAACCGCTTCGAGATGACTGAGGTGACCTCCGTTGCTTGGTTAATCTAGTATCCAGCAGCTCTGATCTCATATATGTTCTATTTGAAGCCCCCTCCAGTTGCGGGTCAGAAACTCTATGCCTGCGAGTATTTGAGGATTTCCTCGTCGGGTCAGAATCTGCTCTGGACTGCCTGTAATCCCCGCCGCTTTCAGTTACGTTTGTCGGTTCGGCTGAAAACCTGGCTTGTTGGTTCCCTTGTTGCAAGGGAACTTTTGTTTCCATGGAAACATCAGGGGGTTCGTTCCCTGTGGCTCCGGAGAAGGAATTGTATCGAGTGTGATTGGACGATGGTGTATCTTTGGCTCTCATTTCTGGCATAGTACTGTTTAGAGAGGTGGTGGAGTGGCTCAACCGAGATGAATACAGATAATGCCTTTGACTAGGCTCCAAGCTCCGTCTGGAAGGTGGATCATATGAGCCCTGTCTGTAGTGGCCACTCGATGGGCTCATCACAGGCTCTGCTTGGTCGCTGGCCACCTCTGGGCCATTTTTCCTGTCAAATTCTTCCCCTCCAAAGAAGCTCATCTTTTGATTGTCCCGCTGAAGCATTGACAAAAATGAATTACCGGACGAGAGTTGGGCAAGCTTTCTCTGATCTTCAGAGGACAGTGGTTGAGAGGAATTTGTATCCTGATCCCTGGATGCATTCACAGAAGGCCTAGATGGATTCGGGGAATTCCTGGATGGGTTTGGAGAATGCCTAGCTGAGTTTGAAGAACCTCTATCACTTTCCCCCTGTTCCCCCTTCAAGTCTAAAGCTCCCATTAATAGAGGGTTGATGGGGGTGCGGTTACGAGGTGCATTTCCTGTGATGGATAATTCACTTTTCTGTCGGACGTGGGTAGATACTGCTACTGGCTGTGTCTTCTCCGAGTCTCCCTCCTTCATACCATCATCTGCATTATTATGATAAGCTTCACTTCGCAATGGTGCAGGGGCAGTGACGGAAAAATCGTTTGGATTCTTCCAAGTTCTTTCGTTAGACTCTCCATTCAGCGAATTTTTACGTTGTACCCTCTTCTGGTTCTCCTGCCCATCTGTTTGGCGCTTCTGACTTGAGAAAGAAGGGGAGGTACGAATCGGTACCATCTCAGATAATGTTTGGTTTTCTCTCGTCAATTCGCTCGTTAATACTTCCGTGAAGTCCTGTCTAGATGTTTGCATGTTGTTATCTTGCTGGTCGAACTCCGTCAAGAGGGCCTCATAATCCTTAACAAGCGAGTCACCTGTTTGATGCCTCTGTCCCCTCTTGTTTTGAGATAATTCTACATCTATATCTCTCGTTGGAGGAGACGGAGGACTGTGGTGGGTGGAGGCATGCCATGTTGCTGGAGGACTCGATGAAACTGGTTCATCTCGTTTCTGAAGCCAGTTTTCCAGGAATGTCGTACTCCCTTCGCCAATGAGGACCGGCTGGGCAGTACACAGCTTAAAATCTGACGAAGACGACACAGTAGTGGCGATTCTACCAGGTCTAAGGTGAGGCCCCCCAGAGGGCTTCTTGCCCCATGAATGAGGGTCGATCTGCTCTTGCGATGAAGGGTAGACCTGCTCTTGCGATGGAGTCAGTCTCACTGGTGGAAGGCTGGTGGGAGATATGACAGAACTCTGAGTTGGAGTGTCAGTACTGGTCGCTTGCGGCTTTGTTGCCGGCCACGAGGACGATTTAGCGTGATGCTGCTCGCTAAGCTCTAGAGTCCTATTCTTTGAATCTACCCTCGTAGGTAACGGGGGAGGGACTTTCTTCTCCCCTAGTACATCGGCTGTGCTTGCATATTGTTTTTGAGGCATCTGAACCATGGAATAATTTGCGATCCCCACTCCAGGCACTTGCTGCTGAGAAGAAGGAGAAACATTACCGTTGGGCATTCTGCCGGCCTGATTGTTCTGCACCTGGACTGCCGAGACGACCTGAGGGTAAATTATCGCCGGTTGCAGTTCGTACCTCGGACCATAGTTTCCAGACTGATTCGCTGGGTTTCCGTAATTCATGGCTCTCCTCTTCACAAACCCAGGACTGACATCATATTCAGCAGCATTAGGCAACTGTTGGAATTGTTCTATTGATTTCTGTTGTAGTTCTAATGTGTAAGCGTCTATCGACGGAGAGCCGCTGTCATCTACATAGTTATCCGACGACTGTCTGCTTGATGACGACGGGACTTGGGTACTTCCATCCATACTCGAGGAGTAACTGTGCATGATACCAGTGTTATGCCAGGACTTGGGTCTCTGTAGATTAGATTGACTACAGACGAAAGGGAAGATAAAAAAACAAAGAGAACATGGCAGAGATCTGTAATCCAAGGTGTACGGTATATTGGCAAGATTTGCAAATTCCGAACAGAAGACGTGAAGACTATAGATCCTAAATTATGTAGCTTTTATCGTTACTAAATGATTCATAAAACTTAAAAGAAAAAGTTAATAGCCACCTGTCCTGTTTACTTGAGAATTTTCCCACCTACTGTACCAAACCTGCTGAATTTGGTGGCATTTTAGCCCTCTACTCCCACATGCCAGACTCACCCACCTTTCTCCTCCTTCCGAAAAGTACCATTCAGGAAGAAAAAAAAGCTACGACACACGATCTTCACAGAATTTTTGATTCTAGTAAAATCCATTTGGTTAATATTATCACCTCAGAGCATTTACATGAAAGATGCTGACTTCTCTACAAGTTCATGACGATTTCAACAAACGTTGAGGAACAATACTTACGAATTCTGTTTCTTGATTCTCCTGTTTACTCCGCTACTGCTGTTGCCATTGGTACCAGAGGAGTAGTTACCTTTGGATTTCTCCAAGTCCTGCTCTTCCCACTGAATGTACTGTTGCTTTGATGGAAGGTTCACTTTATCTGCTTCTTCTGGAATGCCTTGATGGTAAAAATCCGCCATCTTCATTGTGTTGTTGTCTAACGTTCCCCTGGTGACGAAAAAATAAGAAACGGTGAGAGAAGAAAAAACCGGAGGGAGAATAAAAACAAAAAACCGAAGAAAAGAGTTTTGATCAGATCACGGTTTCTGGGATCATTGAAACCTTATCTTCTTCCTATTCCACCAGTAACAGTCTCGATTTCAATTGGAATGTGTCACGCTGATAAATAATGACAATTTCAAATGATCGCAACGGCTGATTGAACACTAGATCCACATGACATTCGCTTTAAGTAGAGGTGAATTGGGAAAGCTGGGTCAATGAACGGATCAAAAAATATCCCCATCAAGAGTTTAATTTATGGCAAATAAATCCATCTGTGTAGGTTTGAAAGTCTGTTTCCCATATATAATGCAGATGAGGTTGTAGTCATGATTGAGTCTCCCTGTCTAGTTATTATCAGTCACTTTCAAAACTACGAGAAGAAAATCATATTTAGGCAAGAATTTGAATTAAATTACTCCCTTGGAACCTACTGCCAGCACATTCAAGGTAAAAACACTTATAAATCCATTTGACAGACCTCTCCCTCCCTCTCTCTCTCTCTCAATAAAAAAATTGTTTAATAGATCAGTGCTTCAAGGGAAAGAATTTACTTCATTTTTTTAGCTGGTATAAACTAGAGTATAGTCTGAACTTGGATTTTATACTAAACCTCATCTCATCAATGTTATCGGATTTTCTTGATTGATAATAGCATGGTACTACTTATGACTCAATTACTTTCAGCTTCCACTGGTTCAAGGTAATTAATACTGAGGATCTCTTGAAAGACGTCCAAATAATATCTGAAGAATAAATAACGTCAGGTCTTCTTCAGCCAACGTTTAGTGGATTCGTTGGCAGGATTTGTAAAACTGCAGTTTTACAAAGAAAAGCTCAAATTAAGTAATTTAACAAAGTGTTTGGTATTTACACACATTTTACTTTACTTTATTGTTATGATTTCTTTAACTATTAATACCTTTCTTGGAAAGATTCTTATCAAGATCAGACTACCATAAATGACAATCACAGTCTTACCAATAACTTACTATCATTCCATTAATTAATTATGGTTTCCAGTTAAAACGGCAGCGACTATATACAGTACCACACAAAAGGCATTGTTCCCAAAAACACACTTTACTGAAGCAGTGTGTTAAAATTTCATAAAATTTTTCCCATATTTCTTAACAATACACATGGGTAGAGCTTTGTTATAATTGCTGATAGTCATCAAAATGTAATACTTAAGTTCTAAGAAATCTTGACTGAGTAAACTTGTAAGTGTTCAGTTCATTGTGTTAATTATTAATTAAAAAGATACATGGATGTAAAAAGTACATTGATAAACCGTTGCATACAAAGATTGATGTATATATGGAGGGAACAATTGAAAGGGGCGATGATAGTAGAGGGGGTGGGGTGGGGGGTCTGAACACCATATGGATTTCCCAAGAGTAAAGAGGGTTAAGGTTATGGGGAGACAAATGAAGATTAATGTTAACACTACAGTAATTGATATCTATGACCATGGTACACAGAACCAGGTGTGTTTGTTTTATTAAACCATCATCTGTGGTTAAATTCCATGTAGACCCCCACCCACCTGATGCACACTTCAGAAACTATATGTAACAAAGTAGCATGATAAGGGGAAAGAGATCACGCTGTTTCCTAAACCACTACCACTTTTACCAATGGCCTTAGCCTGAAAATATGTAGAACTGAAACAACTGACATCTGTCACCCTCAAGCCCCACTCGAAACCCACTCCTTCTCCCACACCCCTTTATTTAAAGGCCAAGATACACATGATCTAAAAGATCATTCACAGACCTAGTAATTCATACCTTAATAATTTGCTTTAAAGAATACAAAGTTGAAATTATATTTTGCCTTTGCAATAGCCAGGCTAAGAGATTGCAAACATTTCAAATCTTCTACATCTTTCCATAGAGAGAGCACAAATGAATAGGCCAGCTTTCACCTAAAATTCTGGGTTAATATGATATCAAATAAGAGGATGTGCAACTAGTTATAATCTTTAGCAAACTAACAAATTGTATTCATGTTTTCCTATTCAAATTTTCTGTCATGATAAATCTATTGTCTGTTCACCCATTCTGCCCTCATCTATTGCTGTGGGCTATAATTCTGCAAGTCTGATCTTGTTCCTTGGGGAAGATGTTGTACCTTTTTATCTCCAAATTATAAATCAATGCAAGCCCCCCTATGGGTATATTCTATACATAACAGGATGTTCTCCTTTTCATGGCATTCATACCCTACCCTACAATACAATACAAACACTGTTAGGTATAGTAAGAGCAAATAGTAATTATCTCATGCAACCATTTGCTCTTCACCTACAAACAATACTAATCCCAGCCTTCTGAACCTTGTGCTAACAAAGAGAAGACACAATAAAGTCATTTAGATCTGCGGTAGGCTATATAGGCAGCATGAGTAGCCTAACCGTTTCTAAGTGAGGTTGCAGTAGCCTAACAAGCCCAACACATATATCTGAACCATAGCAACAGAGGGGGTTTGCATCCTAGACTGTATATTACACTGAGTCAGTGTGACTCATGTGTGTATGGTCACGGTGCAGACTATATCTACTGGTACACAGATACTGTGTGCACTCAATAAAAAATGAAGGCTGCTCAGTACATCAGGATGTGTTCACAATCGGATAATGTTTGATGCTAATAATATCTACAACTGACCAACGGGGATGATGATGGCTCATGTTAGATTAGCGCAAAATCACCAGGAAATTTAGTCAGAGGTACACCACAAACATCTCAAGCATGTTATATAATTTCAATCGGGGTCTCTGACTGTTCAAATAAGGACTGAAGAGGCCATCCAACAGGGAAACAGTATTAAAACTCAGTTCCAGCAGTTGGGGACAATTGCGGCAGAATAGTTGAGCAATGTCTCATCGACTTTCTTAAAAGCTTAGTCGGCCCTAACTCGGATCTAGACAGGGTCATAAGGACGGTTAAATGCAGCAAATAAACCCTTAAATCCCAGATTCTTATATAATTAGTCATAAAATACCACTGAGGACATCCATCAGGAGATTTAGCTTTAAAAGATGAGTCATTAGATACAACCAAAACAACTGCCTAGACTTAAAATGCTGGCAAACCTATATCCAAGGTTATGACCTCGCACACAGACAGTGGCATGCATTATATACCTACACTGCAGTTCGAAATAGCTGTCAAAAAGTTCATGACCATGAGCTGTGTATTTATCAATTATTCATATTCTTTTTTTAAAATCAGCTAAACCACTCCTCACCTTCAATCTTCCTCTACTTATTATACATTGCGTATAAGCTTAAATATATAAAGCTAAAAGAATTTATTTTCATGATTACAATGGGGTGCATGCATTCCCATAATTTGTTCATGTCTCATAAAATTGGGAAACACTTTTGAACAATTTATGTTTTGACTGATAACCTTCTCTCCACACTCCCAGATATCTTTCCAGCTAGCTTCCAACCCAAGGAAAGTAACAACAAAAGTTATGTCAGGAATAGGCAGGCATTGAAAAGTGTCACCAACCAGCACTCCTTGACTACATTAAATCTATTTCCTTGTACGATTCCTTGAAAAATCTCCACATTGCAGACTAACGAAGTGAACTTAGTACTAGTGCGATAATGTAGACAGATATAATGTAAGTAATAGATTCTCAAGAAAATGATGCCTCCGCTGTGAACAGGTCAAAGGTTACGTCTGTTAGCTCTCTCTCGGTGATCATGCTTGAAAGGTATGACTTAACACTTTACTGGGCTGTACAGCAGAACATTAAAAGAAAAGACAAAATGTCAAGTAGCTGAGATGTCAATCATATGAGAACAATCACCACCATCCACCCCTCTTCATTCAGGAATGGCGAGTAATAACAGGACTTGTACGTCAATCTTCACAGGATAAACTGGTGTCATATTTGAATGACAGTCAAGAAATAATAGCTACACGTCAGTTACACCAGTTTATCCCCTTTTGGTTCTCCTCCCATCTCTATAAACAACCACCACACATTTGTTTGCTTTCATTTAATTCCGTTCTAAAAGAGATATATCTGTCTGGTATATCACTCTCAGTGATAGACTGTCTAAAACCTTTGTTAATACCTGGTCAACATTTTACTTGAAACTATAGTCCCCATTTTTCAGTCAAGTTTGAAAATTATTAGACAAAAAGTCTGGAAAGAAATCCAAATTGATAGTTAAGCAGATATTATCCAGCACTTAGTCAAGAAAACTATTAACTGGAAAAAATTTTGATAGGAGCACAGACATATCTTACTAAGCTCTTTTGCACTGTCTATAACTTCCCAAGTCAGTTTTCTAATGTTCATTTACTTATGTTATGGAAAAAATTTGGAATAAAATAAGTTAATTATTCAGAGAAATAATATTCCGTCGCCATATACTCATCTTTGTGTTAACACTTACATAGTCTAGTAAGTACTAACTGATGTACACTTCTTTTGTGCTGCTAATCCTGCTGTGACTAGCAAAATGCTTAAACTATCCTAGCTTCCTCCCCAAAAAAATTTGAACTTCAAATAACCTTTTTTCCTTTTGAAACTATAACCACTCAGTTGTTTGTTTTCAATTAACAGGTTCTACAGGTTAAACCTCCCTAAAGATAAATACAAATTGTTTTACACATGGTTCTATAAAATGGTACACAGACAATAAAATCCTCTTCAATTTACAGAATCTCTTGCAAGGTCAGAACAGGGTCATAACATTTCATTCAACTTGTGCGGAAAGGAATTAGAATGTCAATTTATAGACTTTGGATAATACCACCATTTCCAAGGTTTCAATGTAGTGATAATAATATTTTCAGTATGCTGATAAGTACTGCATAATGGTATAGCATATATTAAATATTAAGCAACAATTATGGTTTAGAGAATTTTAAGGCAGTGAATATGATTGAACCGTAACATGTGAAATATATACTATATATAACAAATTTCACTAAATACATCCACCTATCTCCCCCATACATCCATACCCCTTCCACCCTCCCCCCAAAAAGTAATTTAATTCCTCTTCTAGTGTAGCCTTGGCTCGATGCTTCTTTCCACTATCTCCCTCCCCTCACCAGCCCCCTCCCTCCCATCCATCACTCAGACAAAACTAGAGTAGTTAAAGGATAAAAGAATTGCTGACCTGCCTTATTCGTGGTCATTGCACTAAAAGAATGACACTTAGTTCCATTCTTGTTTATCAGCACAGAAATATTCACAAACAATAATTTTTTGTTTTTTCCTTTCACTACTTACGACATAATGCTACAAGGTCTCGGCCAATGTCGTATTCAATTGTACACAGTACATCTACACATACGGTACAAATTATGTTAAGAACATGATTTCCCAACCAGGACTGTCAGCGATCACAGACATACTTAAAATTAGCAGCATAATGCATTGTTCTCATTTTGCCCACATGCGGATTTAACCAAACTCAGAAATGATGGCAATGCTTTCATCCCGACCAAGACACCCCAGATAGGCTTACACTTTGTGACGTCAATAAATCAGCAACCCATGTCACTATGTCTGGTTCGGATTTCATGGATAGCTATATCATAGCCATTTAGAACAGTTTCTCTGTGGCTAAGAGACATTCCTGATCCAAATATGACAGATGTTAAGACTTAACCGGCTATGACAGGTCCCACAGAAAAAAAGAGGGAACATTAAACTGAGAAGAAGAAGCACTTATTTAATAAATTTCCAGGCTTGAAAGATAAAAAAAGATTTAACACAAAGAATATCCACAATTACAACTTACGGTAGGAGACAGAGTTCCTCCAAAACTTACTAGTTTGGGGATTTATGAACGACGATACTTACCTGTCTCCATTCTACTTATGCACTTAATCTACCTAGCCTACTGTACAACACTTGGTAACATTTTAGCACTGCCTCCCCCCCACATAACACCATAATTCCTTCCGAAATTTAACATGATACTTATCAGTGCTTGATGCAGGTGATGTTATCGTGAATACTGCCTTCAGAAACTTCACCATAAACTTTTAAACCAACAAGATTCCAATGGATGTAAATCACACTAGATAAGCAGTTGTGAGCCTTGAGGATGGTAGATTTGGAAGGAGGAGGTAGTAGGTGTTATTTGGGGGGGGGGGGGGTGGCGCAGTGCTAAAATGTATTAACCAACTGTTGTAGGCTAGGTAGATTAAGTGCATCATTAGAATGGAGACAGGTAAGAGAGGAGTGAAGTAAATGCTATGATTCAGCGGTAGCACAATTAGTGAAAACTATCTTTACACTTGAGTCCATGCACTGTGTATTAAATCTAATTATTTCTTTGATCCAACTGGATGCATTTCAAATAAATAAATTTTTGGAGGGGGAGGCGGGGGGGGGGGGCATTATGGTTATCTTGTCCAAAATGTTCCTACAATTTCAAATATAGAAGGAAATTGTCTCTTGCAAGCACGGAAAACTTGCAAGACCCATCTACAGTTTTGACGCACAGGTATGATGAGAGATGTACTTCAAAATTCAAGATGGGGGGAGGGCGCTGGACTGGATTAACTTTCCCTTCACCTTTTTTCAACATTTATCCCTCTTGCACTGAACTCCTGACAGCTGTCTTCACCTGTGCACGGTTCGTAAGGTCTACTGTAATAAAACGACAGTTTGATTGACTTTCTATATACCAATCGTTAATATCCTCAATTATTTCCGGTTTGCATGATAACTTCTGCCACTGACCACCAAAACAGGAAGAGGGAACAAAGACTATAAATCGTATCAGGAAATTCATATATACAAGGTGTATTGCTCTATTTAGGTTAACAATTTCCTCCATTCTCTCTTGAGCCCTGCGCATGCACGTAGACCGTGCTGATCACTGTGCAATAAATAATGAAAGACGGTTTATTCGGTCAAAGAGAAGACTGAAGTATCAAAAGTTTAGGCTGAAATGATCCTTGTTGATGGTTGTCAGCAAAAGGGCAAAATAAAGGAACATTTATGAATGTTAATTCATAGTTAAAAGTTAAAACACAAGCAGATGGTTGCCACATGATTCATACCATACATACTTGTGAGACCTATCCTGTTTAGACTAAATGTAAGCAATTGCTGTATTATCATTAATCTATTCCTTCTCAAATTGTGTAGAGATGGGGATCCTGTTCCAGCTATGTACCAGGAATGCACGGTAACTGTTGTCATAGTAATATACTGTACATACTGAAAAGTCAGCAAGCCAAGCAAATTTTGCTCCCAAATCAAGAAAAAATATAGATGTTTCTTATGGCTATGTACTGCCTGACATCATATCTTTTCACCATTTTCTTTCATTCTTGTCCTTTTTAACAAACTATTATGATAACATTTTTTTCTTCCCATTTTCATCCTTGTGTATACAGTAGAAATTCTTTCTGAATGCGACTAACACATGTCGGTACATATCATGGGGGGGGGGGGGGATTGTGACAGGATAATTGAGGCAACCCATTACAAAAATTGTGTCGGAAGATTATGGGGAAAGGAGAAAAAAGCTATTAACATCACTCCCACTACACTCTTGATAATGATGTACTAGTAACACCCTGAGGAACATGAAGACATCTGAGCTAGTGACTGATTTGAACATTCAGTAACAGCTGCAGCTGTTATAACCGACACAGTATTCCATCAGAGTCAATGGGAATGGATGGGTAGGAATGTGAAAATGTATGAGTCTTATTAAAAATCTGTTTTCTCTTCTTTGGGACACAAAAATAGCTGACAAGGATATTCACCTCCCCAAAAGAGGCTAAGTCAAATTGAGTGGCAAAATCTTGCAGTCTTCTACAAGGAGTAAGATTGGGGGGGGGGGGAATTAAAACTGAAACAAGTTTAGGCACCAAAATAAAAGAGATTTGAATCTCGTGAATTGTAATGTTCAAGTGTCCATGAAGTTGGAAGTTGAAGTTCAGCCTTTTATAGAGAATAAAGGTATTATAAATAACAGTACATGAATGCATATTAACTATACTGACAGTTAATAAATATGTCATGGTATTATTATTAACTACACATGCATATCAACTATATTGACAGTTAATAAATATATGTCATGATGTTATTAAGAAACATATAGGGCATAATAACTTGATAGTTAATAAGCATACAGTATATATATGCAACTTAAGTTTCATTTTATCTTGTATACTTTACTGGAATGACTGAATAACAAAGGAAAGAAATACCGAGCATGAAACCTTTAATTAGTCCAGTATCATTCACCACCTGCACTGACTCACCACAAACCAGTAAGCTTAACATAAACCTAGTCTTGTGGCTGGTACCCGCTATAAGGCAATGTTAGTTTCATTTCAACATTGCGACTGAAAACTAACAGGAATCAAATTACATCAAATGATAGATGAAACTTTAATAACTGCTTCATCATACCCATCATTCAAAATAAGTATTGACAGTTATTTACATACAGACCAGTTATGCATGTCATTTGAGAATCAAAAATCTTATATTAATGTAACATCTACTGCATGTTTGAATCACTATTTCAACACACTGCAGGCCTTCAGTACCTGTTTAATAGCTGGACATTGCCACTCTATAAAAATTGGTTTTTACTAAATTTTATTTTGTTAACTGAATGGAGCCTCCCTCCTGAGTTTATTTCATTCCAAACATTGAATATTACTAACGGTAGTTACGGTCCAAATTGAGAGAATTATTTACCAAACAAGAGCTACAATGTACAGCATATATGTAACTGGTCCAATACAAGCAAAGGTATAACCTTCACATAATTTATGTATTTAAATGGATCTTGTCGTCAACATTATAAAATTTGCCTAACAGGAAGGAGGATAAACAAAAGAGACCAGTACAAGAGAACACCATTTCCACTACGGTATTGTTCTGACCAACCTATTGTCCACGCTACAATGTCATCACATGATGTCATCACTTAAACACCATCCCTAGCTTAATAAATCAGCTACTCTCTAACACTCCATTTCCTGTTTATAAATGCTTCTCTCTGATCTTCCTGAGTATCTACTTCAAATATGTTCCAGCCGATACAATTACCACTTTCTTACATCTCACAAATTTCCCAATAAAAGTATATTCATTTTTGTTATATTTCTATTCATTGTTTCTTCTGCCATATTTTGAAATTTCAGGGCTTAAAGTGTTCTTTAAACACAGACCAGGCCTTTAACCAAATGTTTATAAAGATCAACTTCCAAACATTTACGATCGAAAACTTGCTTTATACGGTTCCAAGCCATAATTCATACACTGTACTTACCATCGTAGCAAACTTTGTACACGATACGTATGTATAGTCAACCTTCCGAGAAGCGAATCTGATCCCAGAACAACGACATCACGACTAACATTGACATGCAGTAGCAGAGCATTATTACAACTGACTTTTAATGGCAGAAATGTTTATCGTTGTTAAGTTCCAAAGTACAAGCAGAATTCAAATATCTCTATCAACTGGAGTTTTCAAGAACCAAGTAAGGTTTTGACTGAACCAAAAGGACTAACCTACTGTGATAGTTACCGTATTTTGTACAATACATTTCATACTTTGGTCAAAATATACAGCTTTTTAAGTCTCTGTCCAAACAAAAGCTTTATAATATTTGCAGACACTGTGACAATCACGTTACAATTAAGCACACAATTAAATTGTTTGATAATATACATTAAACATGATGACGTCACGCATCACAACCTTGCTGGGAGTGAACGATGAAAATGTTTACCTTGGCTAGCATAATTTTATAAATATGGCTGCCAACTTACATATATGATTACTCTAGCTAGTAGGCTACAATAAATGATTTAAGTGTTCCCTAAATGAGTGAATTCATTTATCCATTGATTCCCCCTAACAGGTTTATATCTCCATATTTCAGTTATTAACTTATCAGCAAATAGATAAATCCACATCTTACTTGCTGTATGAACTTTAATATCTTGATGACTACTGTACCATTTTGAATGAACATGCACACTTGGCTGATCAAAGTCCAAATTGCTTTGTTTTTTCTAGACTAAACATTTGAAAATTTATCTGCATACATCAAACCACCATATTTGCATGTTCAGTACTCTAAACAGAATTCACTGTACAAATTTGCTCCTTCACTTTAAACAACAGTAATACATCTGGATAAATTGATAAACTGTATCTAACAATGCAATGTAGAGCCTATAGTACACATGTACATGTACATGTCTGAAAATACAAAGTATGAGTATCTATCTACATACATGTATTACTTATCATATTATACACAGAATGCAGAATAAACTTTAATCAGTGCTTTAAATCAATGCAATACTTTTTAAATTTTCTAAATCAAAAACAAATTCTTTTACATATTTACCTGCATATAGGCTTATTATAACCTTTCTAATAAATCCACATTCGGTCTAATTATCCTACGAAATATCCATCAAAGCATCAAAATGTTCAACACACACAGGCATACATGTGTGTGACTATAGCAGACTTCCATACATAGCATAGTTCCATGGGCACTTATTACAATATACACACTGTACACACACTACAGGCAATTGAGGGAGGTAGCTTATCTATGTAGCAAATTCACAGACACAGGGTGACTAGGTCTCTCTTTTGTGTGTTAGTGTCATTGAAGGACATCTTGGATTAACCTCTGTAAGAGACTGGTCTTCTGTCACTGCCAACAAATCAATATCTCTTTCTGGATGCTGGGAATCTGATCTTTTTGTTATTCAAATCAGGGTTCAGACATAACTGAGAGTGGTTGTTATAGTAATGTTAATAAATTGTGGCATAGTTAGTCTGTGATGTCACCATTTATAAAAGATCATTGTCCAATAGGTTGGAAACAGTTTAAGCAATTGCTATTGTTGGAAAGAAACAAAGATGTAATAAGTATTCACAAACAGAGCAGAGAAATACTTTAAAGTAAGAGCTTCCTCTTTGATTTAATGAATAAACTGAGAAAAAAATTGACTGTTTATGGTGGGATACTGGAAATGGGAATGTGAGTGAGGTTGGGCAGGAGAGGATAAAGGGATTAGGGTAGAGGGAGAGATGGGAAGGGAAGGGGAGGAGTGATGGAGAAGGGAGATGGAGAAGGGGAGAAATGGAGAATGGAAGAGGGAGAAGGGTGGAGGGAGAAGGGGAGGGGAACAGAGAGGGAGAAGGGAAGAGGGAGAAGAGAAGGCGATGGAGACCGTAGAGGGGGAAGGGGAAAGGGGAAAGGGAGATGGAGGAGAAATGGAGAAGCAGACCGGAGAGGGGGAAGGGGAAAGGGAGAGGGAGGAGAAATGGAGAAGGGGAGATTGAGGTGACATGGAGCTGGGGAGAGGGAGATGGAAAGAGGGAGAAGGGGAGCAGAGAGGGAGAAGGGCATATGGCAAGCCGTTTTAACATTTACCTCGCAATTAGACTTAAGTCGAATACATTTCACTTAAGTGGAATTCAATTTCACTTAAGCTTAATTGTATTTTACTTAAGCTGAATTCATCAACTAGTCACTGCATTTTACTTAAGCTAAATTCTATTTCACTTAAGTGGAATTGCATTCCACTTAAGTGGAATTGTATTCTACTTAAGTGGAATGTCCTGTCTATTTCACTTAAGTGGAATACAATTCCACTTAAGTGGAAATGCATTCCACTTAAGCGAAATGTGATTGGATAGTCTATTTCACTTAAGTGGAATGTGATTGGCTAGTCTATTCCACTTAAGTGGAATGTAATTGGCTAGTACATTCAACGCCAAACTTTTCCCATGCCTTTGCGCGCCATTATAAACAACTTGCCGCGATACGTGTACGTACGTACGTGGTGTCGATATGTGCACAATGAATATCGGCTGTCCATCGGGATCCAGCTAGCACTTAACATCCGTGCAAGGTGTGTACGTATGCACCTGACCTGGTACCTGACGAATACCATTACCAAAATAAAGCCATGGCAAATACATTACAAGTGGTTGGAGCTACAGCCGAAAACGCATTGACAAGGGCAAGATAACGTATTACTTTTTTTGGATTTTGGATTTTGGGTTTTGGATGGAATCTTTTATTTCGTCAAAAGTTTCACTGTCTAAAAAGTTACGAATTCTGCCTATGTTACTTAAACAAGATGTAAGTCGCCTCTGTTGTGCATCATACTGATTGTTCCCCTGTGCAAGTGAGGAAACAACACTTCGAATTGTGTCTCTAACAACAACAATTATTTGATCGCATTCCAGCAATGTTAGATGTGAATGATTAGCCATAGCCATGATATACACGTGCAACGAGGATCGACTACATCATCATATGTGATGAGCAATTGAATGCGTTACGACGAACATTTCCCTAAATTGTATTTATATATTAGCCACAGATCAACATTTCCACTTAAGTGGAATTGTATTTTACTTAAGCAGAATAGAATTCCACTTAAGTGAAATTGACGCCCAAAAGATATTATTCCACTTAAGTGAAAT
>KN893088.1:13455-27191 GCA_000934455.1 Apostichopus parvimensis | reverse complement strand
ATACAAGTATAAATCACTTAATTCTAATATCCAGGTTATTCTGAAACGGGAAACTGTGGAAGAGGTTTAAGACAGGTAAACTAAGGTCCTTGACAGCTCAGACCACTTGAATGTACTCCTCTGTAGCCGAAACAGGAAATTATTATGACAGACTGAATAATCTTCAAAAGATGTTTCTATTTATAATGTGACAATTACATGTAAAATTGCCCTCAACTCTACTAATTTAGTTATTAATCATCCCTATAATTGACTATATATTCATAATACCCGAGTATATGGTGATTAATTTTGATGTTTCAATCAACTTACTATTAAACATGAAATCCTTTTTGACTATAATTAATGCGAGTACTGAATTAACTATACTGACACTATGAGTTGCGACATGTACTGCCCAATTGAAAAGTATGAACACACAGTTTTGCTTTTTGTCAACACACAAGGATTACCTATTGCCATGCACATGGTCACTAAGGTGGGTGTCTCTTATAACATAGTATAAAGCATAAACAACTGAAGGGGTGGGGCACATTCTTACCTTCCCTTCCCAAGAAATCCCCTTCCTCCAAAACTGGTCTCCGGACCTATACTCTTATGGGTACTGAGTATCTGTGCACTAAAAGGTTTACGGCCGAAATTAAATTCTCCTTCTGCCTACCCTAGCCCATTCCTCATTCTCCTTCTTTATCCCCTTCCCTTACCCTCCTCCCATAACCCTCCTCTCCCCACCCTCATTCCCATACCAATCACATTATCTAACCTATTCCTTAACAACAGATTATATCACTTTAAAAACTAACATTTTATGGCACTAAAAACTGAAAGATAAGCTCGAAGAACTATGTCCTATGATTCACTATGTATTACTAAACTACGATTACTTTATGTTTACAATCCACTCCTCAACATTCTGTTACCAGTCTATGTCATGTTTCTCTATTGATAGTGTTGCCATAGCTACCGCAGTTAAAAGTAAACTCGGTTCTGATAGGACATAAAGATCATATTTTTCCCTCAGATATTTAACAAACCTTTGACTCCACTTGAGCATGGTGAGTAAGATCTATCTCCTGACAACACAGTGGCTTGGACTTCTTATTGGTGGAAAACAATAGCAGCGTTTAAGTCTTCATAATCCTTCTAGTTGATAAATCAAACCTCACTTGAAGTTACATCGATCCATTCAGCGTGATTCAATTCATAAATTCATGCTGTTTAGCCTACTGTAACATGGAGTTTGAGTCAATCCCTGAGAGATATTCATTGACAAGCATTAAAGTGATGAAAGTAGAACTTGACACTGTCAATGACAAAAACTCTTTTCCTTTTTCCCATTTTCCCATCAGAAAGAAACAATTTGCACTCTTTATACCAGTAGTACGTATCCAATGCTAAGAGGGACAAGTGGTCTTGAAAATTCTACTTAAATTGTAAGTCACCTGTAGAGTGAATCTCTCACCAGTTGTTGCCAGCCGGTCACTATTCCGAATATTGCGCCGATGTTCTTAATCGGTTTAACTTTATACTATTGGAAAAAAAGTTGTCAGAATCAGTCAGTATTTTCATTGAATGTTTTTTCTGTTTAATGAAAAGTTTAACAAAGTTCAGTCCAAGCTGCTGCACTTTTGCTTCACCATTTAATGATCAGAGATTGTATAAAATTGGCAAAGATTTATGATCTGGTCGCAATATATTAAAGGTCCATTTGCTTCTACAGTTGCCACAGTACATGAACGAACATTATGGAAAAGTTCCACTCCTCGGCCGGATTATACCTGTCTGTATTATAAAAGTCTGAAGACTTATATTCCGGAAATACACAGAAATGGTTGAAAGGACAGTTTTTAATAGCTAACTGAGTGTATACATACACAGTGTAGCAACAATATGACTATACAGTCCAAATCAGTAGCCATGATATCAAATACAGAGTAGCAGTGGCTTACAATAACAGTGCCCCTGTGTTTGTTCCTTGCAACAGACTCTTGCGAATCAGTTCACCCAGCATGCACCTTTACAAGGTAGTTAGAGTCACTATTACTGCATATGACTGAATTTCATCCTTTACCCATTTATACTTCACCCTTTGACCTTGACCCTGAGGATATGTTTGCCCTCTGCATTTCATAATCCAAACAAGCGAGTTATAAATTGTAAATATTTCAGATTCCTGGGAAAGACTTCATGACCACAGACCTAATGTAATAATAATTCCATGAAGGAGAGGTAGGATTGATATATCCACAATCTGGATCAAAGGCAATCAAAATTGCAAATCCATTGAATCAAAGAAATCACAAGATATTAGTTGCACAAAATTTGATGGCAGCTGTTGGTATACAAATAATCCTCTCGAAATCAGAAAAGAAAAGTTGCTAAAAGCTTCATTTCTGCAAATTGTGATGAGATAGATGTATGACATTCAAAGGACTAATTTTCTCCATTTCAAAAGCCTTTTTCAGAGTTGAATGAAATCCTTTCTTTTCCCTACATATCAATCACTCACCACAACATGTGCTATTTACATCAAATCCAGTCACAAAGGTCAAAGGTCATGTCACTGATGGACAGATTGCTCTCCTGGATGGGTTACCATATATATGATGTACAAGCTTGCTCTTTGTGCAAATTAAAACAAAACTTCTTCCATTCTTGCCCTGAAGCATATTCCTTGAAATCCCATCAAGTTCATAACCACTCATATAAAAGAGATCAATGAATGAATGTATCCTACTCAAACCCCCTCCAAAACTAGTCAACCAAATTCACCTCTGGGAGCAAGAACAGCTATGTGAATGTTAAAGGTGCACAGACAGCATACTGTGTTCCATCCACCAATTACAGGACAGGGTGGGGAACATCAGGAGTGTAAAGTTTTGTTCATGAAGGAACATCAATATCTGATACCCGAGGAATTTTTTGTATAAAAACTAGGTCAATGTTAAACTAGCTTACTTCAAGGGAATCCTCGCTGCTCCTGGGGAGTTATTAATATCTACAGCAACTTCTCTATCAGGGGAGCTGGCAGCCAGCTTCTGATCTATCTTTGCCCTTAGTTCAAAAAATCATTTCCAGATGGGTTTGCTTAGGTAGTCTCCCCCCCCCCCCCCCCCCCCCACCCCCCCCCCCCCCCCCCCCATCCCCCACAGAATAAGTGTAGCATGGCCTGTTGCAACTGTCTTCTGTACAAACTTCCCTATTGATACCTCTTGACCTATCACCTAAGAGGAGTAAACCTATGGTGTGGTGAACAGCTTTCCAATGAATACATGTGAAGGTTAGGACTGTGTAGAATGCTGGTAGAACTCTCCATATAGGTGTTGTGCTCCATTCAAAATAAATTGGATAAAACTGTCTTGATTCAAAATTATCAGGATGGTAGAATTGAATATGAAATTGTTTTGCACTGTTAAAATAATAGCTTCAGAAAATTGAATCAAGTTTTCTAAACTGCCACAGAAAAAACTTGTAAAGCGAAATAATATAATAAAGGTATGATTACGAGTCCATCTCTGAGTGTAGGAAATTGGGATAGGTGTGGAAAGTTTAAGCACTTCTCATAAATGAACCGTATGCTAGTCCACAAACAGTATTTGTTATCAACACTGTATCACTTTGATTAAAATGTTTCACATATATATATTTTACATCACACCAACAAAAAGATTTGCATTAAACCTTGAGGAACCATAAATCTTATCTGTAACAACTGTAACATGCCCTTAGATGAAATACCCAGAAAGTAGGAAGAGATGTCACCAGTTGCTAAAATTTTTCCAGTCATGTAGCTTTTAGTAGATAGGAAAAGTGCAAATGTAGTTTGGAGACAGGTAAGAGAGTCGAGTCAAAGTATTTAATACTAAAGATACACATACAGGTAGTTTGGGTACGAGAAACGGAACTGAACAAGAGACATACATGTTAGGCCACAGCATTCAAAAGAGAGGGCTCTCTTTGTGTTTATATATAAAGTAATATATATTGCATGGAATCTACACTGGGAACTCCCCCTGTGTCATATCCCTAGTGGTGTAACAAAAGAAAAGAAAAGAGAATTGAACCAGGGAGTTGTTCCATAACAACTCCCTGATTGAACTAGATATAACAACCTTTAGCTTCAGTCAGGATACCCATGGGAATATTAGTGTCACTGACTAAGAATTTCAAAAATGTGATGGAAGCAGAACTAACTAAAACTTTGTGTCTGGCAAGTGATGGTTAATAATTGCAAAAATTTAATACAAAAAACATATTGTGAGGGATTTTTGAGGGACTGGGATCTATCTTCCCTTCTCTGGTCTTCTTCTTGGTTGGTCCCTACTGTCCTTCAGATAAAATCCTTTTAATTTCAAATTCTACATGGATGTCTAATAGGATCATGTGGCAAGCTATTAGCATATAGTTATAAATGGTTAACTGTACCTTTTCTCAATTTGAAGTTATAGAGAATTTTTCTTTTAACTAACCAAGCTGAAATTGTCTTCTCTTTGTTTAATAGGCTCAAAGCAGCTCGTTATACACATCCAGCAAAATTGTATAGTCCTGCACTGCCCGCCCACTCACTATATATAGGTACAGCATATAGGCCTCCTCCAGCTTCTATTCTATTTAACGGTGCGCAGTTCATTTCCTTAGGTTGTCACAGTCGGACAGATAGGGTCAAACTTGAGGTGTGGATCAGGTGTTATAAAGAAGGGCTCAGAGTGACAAGGCATCACTTTGCACACTATGGCAGCTATTTCTTTGAAATAAAATATAAAAATACAAAATTTAGACACACTGTTTGCATTTAACAACTTTAGGAACCATCAAGATAAAGTGTTGATCAGATGTCTGTTGTGACATCATTTTTCAAGAATAGTTCAAGGTTCAATTTCATGATAATATATGTAAAAAACTCCCTCTCTTTGAATGAGTAAGTCTATTGCATGGACTGTGGTTAGTGTGATGCAACAATTAACTTGTGACAACCTGTACACTCTAAAGCTAAAACAAGAGGTGACATACATACGCTTCAAAATGTATTCAGGTGGAAAGTTGAAGACCCCATTTTTGTAACATGGAAAGGTAGATTTTGGAGGGAGGATTTGAGTTGGGGGTAGAGTCCTGGATGTAGGATTGAGGGTGCAGTGCAAAAATGTTACCAGAAAGTATTGGTGAGGTAAATGATTAATGTGGACTTGAGACAGATAAGAGAGGAGCGAAGTTAATGGATAATACATCCCATGGTTGGAGATGAGATGGGGTAGGGAGAAGGAATTTGAGAGAAGGAGGAAGACGAAGAAGAAAATATTCATCCCTTCGCTGCCAATCAAAATTGTTGGAAATGTTACTTTATGATAGAGACTGCAGCCTGCATAACATCTGTCCCTTTGGTACCTTTACCCATCCACCAGCAGACCACACCACACATGATAAAACCTCACAAATTGCTCTCTTTAGAGCCAACCAAACCGGAAATTGCAATAATGACAGATATGAGGTATCAGCTGCATTAATGAGCCCCCAAGCGTTACAGTTAAATTTAATGACAGATATTACAACTCAGCTTGTCATACTTTCCGAGAACCAACTCGGTGGGGGGTGGGGGGGATGGACAGTGGGCAATGAGTTTGGTGAGGAGCATTCTTGCGGCAAGAAGAGAGACAGGGCTATGTCTGGTCCTATTAAAGCAACACAAGAGAAATGTTCATGAAACCCTATATAGTTGGTTCCCCCCTTGGCCATTGCTGGTAAAACTTTAATAAGACCAATTATGCAGCGAGCATGTAACTAATTAATTTTAAACCTGGAACTTGTCATAGCAAATATAGTTTAGTAGCAAATGTACTTTAATAGGGCAACTTTCAAGTCTGAATAGTTGTTCCTTTTAGACTTTCAACTGGAGTGAGTTCACTTGAATTACTATAACTTCTACATGAGTGGCTTTTGCACAAAGCTAAAATCCTCTACGTTACAGGCAAATTAAAGGGGCATAATTGTCCCCCTCCCATTCCCCCCACCTCCCTTGAATGAAAGAGAGTCATGCAAATAATAAGAAATTTGAAAGTGAGACACAAACCCAACCATCAGTATCGATTTATGCTGACAGAGATAAATGCCATGAACAACATTCCCACACAGTTAAGAAATATCTTATTCTATTAGGGAGATATCAAAGGTCTAATGTTTCCTTCACACAAACACACACGCACACACACAATCAAAGCTGAAGACTTGATCAAGTCTAAATATGGTATCATTGAGCCACATGTGATCAATTATGTTTTTATTTATTCATTACAATGTTTATTTTCTGTGATGGAGATCAGGGATTTTTTGTTGTTGCAACTGCTGAATCTAAAATGTTGAGGTTTTAAGACATGAGTCACATGACCCATGAGGGTTTTAGTGTCAACATTTTCAACATGTTTCCTTGGAAATATGAAAGGGAAAACAAAAAGTAAATAAAAGATTTCAGATCCAAGTGTTAACTATGACATCACAGCTTGACATAATGACAGCTCCCTGCAGTCACGACTTATTATACTACCTACAATATCTCCCAAACGGAGCAAACACTTTCTTAGCTGTTATCGGTGGAGTTATTAATGATCATAATGATCTCTGTCAAATAAGCTAAAGATGATGGTTGGCTGTTTTGTGTCTCCTTAAAAAGAAACATTTTGCAGCCATTCTGAAACACATTTTCCTTTCCCTGTGAGTGAGACACTTACCTGAATGTCTGAACAAAACACTCTTCATTGTCAGAATAATCAGAGGGTCAAAACTAATTCCAGTCAATCTAAGACTTGCATAAAACTTTCACAACTGTTATTTCAGAAACGTTTTTATAGCATCGTAAGTTTCCGGTACGAACTTGAAAGAATGCTCTGTGGAAATAAAATCTGACCGCGTGTATTATTCAAAGCATTGATTCCAGGCCCCCAACACATAAATCTTGAAATTAATAATCCATGGAAATGAGGGAGAAAACAACTGATCACGCTATAGCCATCTCAGCCTTCACTAAGAGTTGGGAATGAATGCTGTTATGACCAATGACCATTACCAGCTAATTGCACCCTTTTAGATGGAAAGAAAATAAACGTTACCAGCTAATTGCAACCTTTTAGACAGAAAGAAAATAAACAGGACAGAACTTAACACGAATATATGTACATTGACCAATACATATAATGAATGTAATCGGTGGTAGTAAAATGACAGCAACAAATTTGCCAGTGAGGTACGTCGAGGTCTTGATGCATTTCCAAACTAAACAGTTAGCTACAGCTGATAAGTTATACAGTACCATACAGACATGTACAGATGGACCTCTCTGGTAATTGCAATCCATTCACTGATGTTTACAGGTGGTTACAACGGGAAACCATGGAGGTAAAACTGTTTTTCCTCCATGGGGAAACAAACTGCAAGTATTTAAGTTTAATAAAGTCTACCTGGATCTAAGAGTGATCATCCCGAACTGCAGATCACTGGACGACGATCTTCTCAACCACGTACCAGCGTACTACCACAACCTACTCACAACCTACAGTGTATATTATAAAACATCTAACTGTTACTCCTGAGCTTCTCTTAGACAATGCATCCACGATCTGAAATTTCACTAGGTCACCACGCCAACAGTTCAACAAAAGGCTCGATGACGTACTCTACACGCAACTTAAGACTATGAAATAATGAAACCATGATCCATCGTTTTTTTTTCTTTGGTAATCTTTAAACAACGGTCTGACCAGGGCATAGTACCTTAATTCTTTTGAATGCCACAAAACTCAAAAGGAGCAATCTTTTGTCGCCACCCTTACAGCAGGATTGACTCTCAAGGCCCTCCGTCAAGCGAATCCAAAAACAGCAAATATTTACCGAGCGATACGGCCGGTGTGAGGAAACTTGACAATGATCTCCGACGGATTTTGTGAAGAAATCCTACCCAGGTCTTTTGTCAACTTTTCGGGAGGATTACAATGGGATGAATGGAAAGAGGATCAGCTCAGTTACCATCCAGGACAGTGGTTATTCCTTTCATGACATTAGCATCTTTTATTTGATTTTTTTATTCAACCAACCTCTGATGATGATGTTTGCCCAAGGAAATTGAATGGATGAAGAGCTATGTAAACGCTGAAAACTTTCACAGTTCAATGTTAATGCATGTGGTTATTTTCATACCATATGTCGGCGTGTACAGTCAGCATATATGTATATGTACAGGTCATGCGGACAGGTAAATAGAAAAATATTATAGGGGAGCCTACAAGCCCGCCCATCATTCATTACGATATAAGCTCGACGACGCAGTAGATTAAGGCACTTGTCTTTGAATTACAGTAGTTCTCCAAAGAGCTGAGAAAAGCATTCCTCCTTATGGGAGAATATAGTGTTGATAATACTGAACCTATGCAAGCCGAACCTGTATGTATGACATCACTTAGCCACATACTGTATGCTGGAATTGTTTTAGTTGATCATTTCTCTACTTATTACAATGGCCGGTTTGTTCACATTTTAGAATGCAACGAGATGAGGACTTTGTTTTCCCTTCAGAGAAGTAAATAACGTTGACCCTACCAGGATGCTTCCACATTTCGCAACCGTGTGGAAGGGATCAACATCGAACCAAAGAGAAATAATCGAGCGTGAGGAGGTCAGAAAGGTTATTTACATAATGAGTTAATAGTTATGATAGGAATGGAAAGTACCACAGACAGCTTGTACTGGCACTGGTCTGTGAATAATGTATCTAGGTGACAATGGAACATCATAAACTTACTGGTTTAAATATTTACGAGTGACAAGCTTACCTGTCTCCTCACAACCTTGTGAGGAGACAGGTAAGCGAGGAGCGAAGTAAATTATAATGTACCAGAGATCACTGCTTATATGTGATATCCCATGAACATTCACACTACAATCTTTATTGCCCTCACGGCAGTCACAGGGTCAGTATTCTCCCTCTCCTCCTCCTCCCCCCTCTCCCAAAGAAGATCAGAATTGCAAGGTCTGATCCTTTGTACTGTATGCTCACATACTGTAGATCTGTCAAACAGAGTACAATTTTCCTGAGATATCTGAGGGGTTGTTTGTCACAAAGATTTAGAAGATGCTTGGATTTATTCCTTCTTTCAAGCAAATTGACTAAATATTCACCAATGTCACATCAATACACCACACATTAGTTTGAAGGCTGAGTAAGGAAGAGAAAACTGTGGAATTAGGGAAAAGAGCTGGTTAGCTACAGGAGTGGACGAAAAGAGGAACAAATTTCCTCAAATCCTGTTGTGACTATATGTTAAGGTGTATGTCTGTCAAACAATTTCTGGCTTAACTTGGTCATTTTTGGTTTCCCGAAAGAGAAAACTATGGAGCCACCGTTACAGACCTTGCAAAATTGTGAGGGGAACCGCGGATTGCAAAGTCGGCAATGACTGCTGTACAAAGTCGGTAAATTACTAATATTACGGTTAGATTTGTTCAACACGGCAGCATACAGAAACGTTGTACTCAAAGCCGAAGCCAAAGTGAATTAATCAGGTCACACATCAAGAGTCTGTGCATGCTAATTCCTGGATCAGTACCGCTCTCATCACCTTTCGGGAAACATTTCATACTGTAGTTTTGATTCTTTAACTTTCCTTTACCATATTTGTATTTCCTCCCACACAGTGATATCTATCATCAAAAGAGTTGTTTTGAAACATTATCAACTTAAAGTTTAACAATATCTTTAATACAGATCTAACCATGATAATTAAACATAATTATAATGTGATCTCTGAGATCTACAGTGTTTTACAGCTTAAAGATTATATTGATGTATATAGATATGAATTCATGTTCTTCGAGAATGTTTACAATATTGGTAAATGCCATGATGTGAACACCCCGACTTCTAAAGACAAACATCGACTCTGCTATGACTAATCCGTTTATAATGCATTCTATGTTTCTGATAATACACACACCCAGTTAAAAATTACGCTATGGGAAAGTTGCAACTTTTTGTTGTTGATCTTTCAGGATAGTAATATAATCTATATATCATGATAGGTTCAAACTTCAAGTTCACAGATATTATGATATGTAGAATTATTACAGGTCTCACGTCTATTTGATTTACGGATCAGGACATAAGCATGCCTGTCGCCCCCAAGTCTTACAATGTCAATAAACCAGGAAGGCTTAGTCTTACTTCTCTTTTGACCTTATAGCACCCTCTAACTCACCCCTTCCCACTTTATGCTGGTCCTTTGTAGTCAAGTTCAGAATATCCCTATTGAATATTCATTGGGGATATATGTTAATGTTATCTCATACAATTATCCACATTTTGGCTCAGAAATATCCACGTACAGTTTTTTTTTTTCTGTGTAAAGGATATACATTATTGTGACCCCATACAATATCCACATACAGGGTTATTTCTTCTGTGTAATAGGGTACCACAAAGGAAGAATATGCATTCGTTCACGACAATGAATCTTCTTGTGGACATACGGTGGGTACCCTTACCAAAGTAATGCCTAACACTGTGATGACCAGGTTGTCCACCACTCTTAACTGATTACATGGCTACAATTTACACTCATCAATTCTAAAAACTTATTGTGATGGCAAAGAGAATTCTCAGAGCTTCCAAATTAAGAACCCTCTATCAACTCTCTGAAATATTCACTGAGATGTAGAAGTTGAACTGTATTTGGCAGTTTAAATTGAGCCTTAAACGAAATTGTCTGGGGGAAGATTTGGATATATTGTCCTCATAGTTCTTATTTTTCTCTTTCTAACCATGTGAAAATTGTCCCCATTCAACATTTTCTTCTTTTTGGAGAGGTTGTTAAATCACCAAATTCATCCCAGACAATGAAATGGATTGATACAGTCCCAGATGATTTCATATCACTTATAAATCACAATTGCAAAAAAAAACAAAAAAAAAGGATAAGACAATTTTCCTATATTTACATTTTACCTCAATATTTTGAAATTTAACTTGACATGGCAAGATAATTAACTACATTAATGGTTATGGCATTTTAATAACAGATAGCAAAACGGATTAATCAAATACATCTCAATAAGTTGATTTTTTGTTTTTAATTAAGTTAAATGGGTATTACCCGACTTTACGTACCCGTTTCGGCGAGGATTAAATATCTGCACTGTCCAGGTAGAAATTAAATTTGCCCAGGAATTAAGATCTTCCTCAATAAAAACAGCATTCAAATGTTCCAAAATTGGGAATGATAACAAAGAATTTGACATTCTTAGAATGAGTATCCAAACCAAAAGGTTGAATCATCAACTTCTAAGTGTTCATGGAGAAAAACAATGTCCTCCAAATGTGTTCGTGGAGACACACCATGTCCTCCAAAATGTGTTCATGGAAACACACAATGTCCTCCAAAATGTGTTCCTGGAGACAAACAATGTCCTCCAAAATGTCTGTCAAAAAACGATTTCCTCAAAATGGAACAAACAGAATAAAAAAAAAACAAGTTACACGAAACTTTACCAAAAGTCAAAAGTCTGAAAAGGTTGCAGTCCTTCCACGATCAGAATGTCAATTAAAACCCTCCCTTTGTGCAAAAGATTGTTTTTAAAATAATACCAGCCAATCAATTCTCCCTGGCTGTGTTTGGCCTAGAGGAGAATAACCCCATGACAGAAACAAGTACAATTCCAAGCAGACCTCCCCAGACTCAAAATATCCAGCCGAAAAAAAAAAACGGTTCTCTTTGAATCTCAACTTTCACCGAAAGGTCAGTCACTGGCATTCTTCAAATCCCAAGATTTCCCAGCCAGCAACAAAGTGCAAAAGGGTTCCTTTTCTTTGCGAGCAGGGAGCGACTACTTTGTTGTCTGTAAGATTTGCCCTCATTTACTCGAATTGAATTCCTTCCTTTCTTTACCAAATGATCTCTCTGCTTGATTACATCAAAAATTGTATCCCCATTATCTGACCACAGAGGTGGAAATTTCCTGCAAACTGTTTACGATTCAGATAACAGTTAGAAAGAAGAGAGTTAAATCTTTTGACCTACAAAAGACCTCTTCAGAGTTCCTCTTTTTTTTTGTTTACAAGTAGGAGGGTTGGAATCCATAAACTAGATCTTATCCCAAACACAGTATCCTGGTAGGGACTTCCATGAAGACTTGGAATGCAAAGAAGTCACAAGAAATGTAAACAACAACAACAGCAGCAGTCAACAAGCTTTATTTTACTGGCGCGCCTTGCTACGGGGAATTTTCTGAAGTTAAAGTGACCGCAGGTTTTATTTTGGAATGTTTTCTCGGGATTGTTTTCCTTCATTTCCTGACTAATTGTAAAGTACATATTTGCAGATGATTCAGTTAATCTAGTTACTCAGCTGGCCAGGCTGAAAGTGTCCTCAAGTGTGTTATTGTTAACAGCAAATAATAAAAAAGTTTAATTTGTTATTTTAACTTTTGAGAAATTTTGTTAGGAAAAAGTTCATATGAGAAGGCACAAGTCTAAAGAAGTACCCATCAAGACTTTCTTTTACAGAGATATATTTATAATTTACATCACAAGATATGAATTTCCATTATCACACAAACTGTCTTCACTCTCAATAATGTTTGCAGTACTTCTTTCAAGTCCTTATCAGATATGGGTCATTGCCCTGTACATAGAGGAATGAAGGTTGTTTTGCTTCTATTACTGTACATCAGCAAATTCTCAGAATTTAAGCAAAAAATTTGGGAAAAACAACCATGCAAAATACACATTCAGATACTTTTATGACAGATTTGAAGAGATAACCACAATTTGAGATGTTGAAGTTTGCTCCTATTTACAGAGTCATGACGTTATTTGCCAGGTCGGGACTTAACGATCCAAGGGTAATCACTGGTTAGAAAGAATTACTACTTAGTCACTACAGTTAATATATATACTGGGCCATTTAATAATTTACCAGTCAGTTCTCTGTTTCTCTTGAAATCTGTCAGATTTGAAAATGCACAGATTCCAAACAGGGCCATCGCAAAACACTATTCACAATTTGAGAGTAGGTTCATATCATTGCTGCTAATTAATGTTATAAAGCTTTGTATCTTGTGTGTTTCATCTCCACTTATTGTCTACACATTTATGAGGTATATTGCCATTCTTCCTCCTTCCCCGCCTCCCCCCTCCCCCAAATACAAATCTTGTAGAACTTAAGAATGTAAACTACCTTGCATCATGGAATCAAAGCTGTCAATTTTCCACTGAGCACTGACATTTATATGGAAAACATATTATGTTATATGAAGTATAACTTGAAGGGGAGTTGGAGGGGGGGGGAGGGTGGGATGGGGGACTTCAATAAGAAAGATATTAAGTCCATTAAATTTCTTGATGTTTGAATTTTCAAAACCATTTGTATTCTTTATTTAGACCCTATAGACGCAATCTCCATTACTGCTGAAATTTGTTGCCATTCAGTTATAATAATATTTATTCCTTTTTAATTCACAATATGACTCATGGGCTTCTCCACTCCTCGTCTGTGAAGTTACCACTCTACCAGATAAAAAGATCTGGATATGCCAGTAATTTCAGCATGAACCTCATTGTTATAAAGACAAACTTCTTTGAAACCAACATTTTACAATGGTCTAGCTCCTCCACCTCTCTATGATACCTCATAGATCTAGTATCACTAAGGATACTGGTACAAAATATGCATCTCTATCTGTCAGATAGAGGGGGGCGGGGG
>KN893085.1:11606-25796 GCA_000934455.1 Apostichopus parvimensis | reverse complement strand
TCAGTTAGCTTAGTTTACTTCATTGGTATAGTATCATATAATATCCTAGGATTGGAAAATCTCGAGAATCAACGCAAATTGCTGCTTTAAGCCTCGAAACTTCAACAAAAATCAATTAAATAAGCGCCTTAACTTTGCAAAATGTAGCAATGCTAATTATATGTGCAGTACAGCATAAATGCATTTAAACTGTGCAGATCATTAATCAATATATTTGATGGACGAAATGGATAATATTTCACAACTGGTAATGTGCACGGGGAGAAGAAAGACAATATACTTCAATATGAAATGAGTTTATGTTCCAAAGAGGTAGGCCTAATCCATATTTGATTCCTTGCCAAAGGCAAAAGAAATCAATTCAATGGTGATGGCATGTGTTTGTGTGACACTCAAGTTTGTAAACATATCTTAAGCCAAAAAGTATAGCTTTCTTGGAGTTCATACTAGAAATCTCCCTTTGGGAGTATAATGAACAAGATCCCTGTTGACATTGGTGGAGGTCAAAGATCAGTTGAGGTCAACATAGATTGAACAAGTCAGGCTGTAAACCCAAGTACACATGATAATTGATAACATACAAAGTGAAGCTTGGATGATATACAGTACATCTTGGTGATCGAGTGCAATAATGTTTTTGAAATTGGTGGAGGTCAGTGGCCATCAGAGGTCAACAGAGGTGAAATTTTGTAAACGTTGTATATATAACTCACAAAGTGTGGCTTGCATGTAATTCACACATTCTATACAGTACAGTAAGTTGGCAAACTGTGCAAGAGCCCTATGGTTTACCGTGGAGGGTATACAGTACTGTACCATCCGTGTACAAATTGATGAGGAAATATCTCGCTGGATCAAGTTTCATCTCTCAAACGTTGTACAGTAGTGACATTTAAATGTCAGAATTGAGCCATCCCATCGTCAGATAATGTAGTGTATTTTGGATAGTAATCTAGCACTTAACCTACCTACTGTGTATGTGACAAGACCTAAGTGTACTGTAACTTTATGATATTGGAGGGCACACACATGATAGCCTATACCACAAAATTTGCTATCTCTACACAGGTAAAGGAAGGGTTAGAAGTAGTTCATAGAGCACTTCATATGCATGAATGTCTGCAGACAATGGGGAATGGGACTATTAGCCAATCAAATCACTGGAAATTTGGACAAGCATCATTGTCTACTTAGCATGAAAGTCTTTGTAATGGATTTGTTGTTAACCCTGTACCTTGCAGTTGATTGTTATGATTTATTCGTTTTCAAACGAATTAATTCATGTTTTGCATATAGGCCTAGTTGTGAGTGTGTGTACTTGGGGATTGCTCTCTTATAAAAAAGTTTGCATCCGCCAGACACAACCTATTTGAAGATTTGCGTCCCTGGCTAAAACATTGCGTCCTGGACCTGTGTAGATATATACATTGCAATAAAAGTCAATTGAACCTTGAAATATCATCAATTTGGTTTTATAATTTGTCAATTTATGACTTTTTAATTTTTGGCCTACTGTATAGCACAATGTATTGCCATTTTCATATTCTTTAACCCCATCCCACCACCACACCCCCACCTCAACCCTGTTGTTACTTAATTTGTTCTACAATGATATGTTTGCTCCTTTTAAGACGGTGGGGGCAATGATATCCAACCTCATTTGTCATATGACTTCCCATAGGAATGGTCTAAAGAGCGAAGGAGGAGTCAGGGCCTGGATGGACGGTAGCCACACCCCTTGTTTAAAGACTTGACCAATTAGAATGTACAGTAGTATAAGAGGAAAATGCCTGTACAGGAGGGAAGTAAGTGCATAAATTCAGTGATATTGTGGAAGCAAATAGATTAATGTTTCCTTAAAGAATTGAACTAATGAAATGCAGCACTTATAGTCGGCATGCTACTCCATAGCACTGCCCTATTGCTCCCACACCCCAACGCTACAACCAGCCGACAAAGGAATTCTACTACAAGGTCAGTACTTAAGAAAAACATAAAGGTTACTCACACTCAGTAATACATTACATATCTCACCTATGCTGTCCTAGAACCCCCCCAATACCCCCTACACCCACATCCCACGCCAAGGCTACAACCAGCTGACAAAGGAATTCTACTACAAGGTCAGTACTTAAGAAAAACATAAAGGTTACTCACACTCAGTAATACATTACATATCTCACCTATGCTGTCCTAGAACCCCCCCCAATACCCCCCCCTAATAACCCCTACACCCACATCACACCCCATGGCTACAACCAGCTGACAAAGGAATTATGATACATACTGTACCAGTGATAAGGAAAACATTAAGTTTACATGTATATGCTCAGTACTAAAATACATTTCTCACCCATGCAGTCCCAGACCCCCCCCCAATACACCCCTTCTCCCTTCCCCTCCCAACTTGAAGACTGCACTCATACATGACATTTGGTAAAGTAATTTATGCATAAAAAAGTTCAGCTTAATCTATACATGTATGTTTGTTATACTACCTTACCTATTGGTACTGTACCTAGATGATTAGTCAGCTATTGAAACAATATAGTTTTCTGACAACTAATTACTTGCTAATAATTACACCTCATTAATTACAGGAAATATGGCAACCCAAACACGGAACCTTTGGTTCAGGTGAACTTTAGTACTGATGATGCTGTGCAGTCTGAGCATGAAAGACAAAACCGGACTAGTGGGTCTTGAACCACTTAAGCTACAGTACCCTCCCTTGTCACCTCCTCCCCCCCCTCCCACCCGGCCTAACAGGCAATCTGTTCTGTACCGGACCAAAGTGCAACTACGGACAGCAAGCATGTGTCAAAATGACTACCAGTTGCTCTCAATTGGTGTGCGCATTCACAGGGGCAACAACACACGTTCCTGATCATGGGTTATCTTTCTCTACAGTAAGTGTGTTATCTATTAACAGCTCTGTGACATTAAACAGTGCACCACTTACCCCCAATTTAATATGTACTTTAATGTTACACACAAACAGTAACATAGTAATATCAATACAGTATAACACCATCAACTAGTTTGATCCTTCCCATTTCCAATGCCACACTCATTCTGTGGCCTACCTTAAATACAGTACTTAGTCCTTGAACTTGAAAATCGACTCACCAGTACCATTCACAACAGGGAAGAAACAAACGTCGTTAACTTGTTTCTCACAAAATACGGGAGTCATTGAAATGTCCACAGACCTTGCTGTGCTGAACAATAAGAATTGCACTCGGTCACTAAGTGTTTAGTGACATACAGTAGCTGCGTACCCATACAGTGTACACTGCTCAGACTGTTACAAGTACTGGAGAGTAGGTGCTCTACTGTGTAGTTTGTCAGAGTATATAATACCCACACATTAACCCATCACTGTGCTGAGGGTGCTCCTCTCACAAACAAAATTTGCCCATAAAACATTCACTATTAGTACTCAGTATACTAACTATATTGTACTACATACATAACTCAAGCCACTGAAACAACATGCATCCTGCAAAGCCAAGGTCACAGTAAAGGTATCTCAAAGGTGGTAACATGCTGGTTTTACCTTCAATGTTCCATTTTCCGGTGTCAATAACTGACATTCCTAACTGTGTAAGATATGAATAGCTAACTGAGCACATGATCAACTAGGTTTTTTTTTTTTTTAAAGGGTTCTCCAAGGTAAAAAAAAAAAAACTACAGGGTCAGATTTGTTACCCTGAGGGCTGGGCAAGTTGCCATGTTTGATTAAATATGTTATAATAGTTCAAGTACATATATGTCACCCCACTGAAGATGGAATGTGAAAATTCTTGTTAAGAGTCATTATCTAACAGTCTAACCAGTAGAGTAGGCCAACAGTGCGTAGCTGCATACAGTAGTATGCGCACAGTGCTTTAACATATACAGCTCATCCAGAAGCTATCTTGCAGCTGTTTCTTTTCTTCTTCTTCTTTTTGTCTTTTTGTCTTTTTTTTTTTTTTTTTTTGGCACATTTGGCACATTTACTGTATGTCATTCTTCAAGACCTACTGTACAATAATATGGTAACATTCATAAACAAATGGGAAGCCCTGATATATCCTACACTACACATTTCAAGCGTACAACATCTATAGGCTATACGTTCCTACTGTTCGCACTTCCACCACTGGGGAACGTTGCTTCGCTAGATCAGCTCCACAGCTCTGGAACAGTCTCCCCTTACATCTGAAAACAATCCAGCATGTGTCAACTTTCCAGAAAGAACTCAAGACATTCTTATTCATGAATGTGTATTGTTTAATAACTGTTGTGTCCATTTTGGGTATTTTGCTCCTGCAGCGCTTCTGAGCAGTTTTTTTTTAACTGGATGAAAGCGCTTTACAAATTCTTATATTATTATTATTATTATTATACAGTGTTGAATAGCTCTATACTTCAGACTTTTCCTGTAATGGAAGCCATTTAAATACCAATGGTAATTTGACTGCAATTATACAGTACAAGTTACACAGATATATAGCTACGTACAGTATTGTACATAAAGGTGTCCCACAAACTTTAATAGTGCATTCAACTTTGATCTCTTTCAGTTGTGTATTAATTTCGTCATTTCATGTGCATATTAACCATGATCATGTTACAACTTAAATCATATATTCAACCGATGACATTCCAAAGTACATACAGTACTTCTAACGGTCATATCAGGTGGCCACCAATGGTACTTCCTCAAAATACAAGTTTGTATTGATGGTTTTTAAAATGTTTATTAATGCATAATATATTTAAAATGGCATGCAGCACACTGAGCTACATTGTGGCAACATTTGATGCATGCAAGATGTGCACAGTTTAAAATGTAACCTCTAGACATACACTTACTATACTATGTAGGTATATGCAAACTACTGAAATTATTTCCATGCATGCAACACTACACTGCACAGGCACTATAGACTGGAACCACACATTGTTTGTTTGTTTTCATGTGACCAACTCTATTAATAACCATCACCACCAGTGCCCGTCCATGCATACAGTTTCAAAATCCAGGCCTCTTTTTCAAAGTTGGGATTGATTCCGAATCAATAGTGCAAAGTTATGATAATGCCAGATGCAATTTAGTATCTAACCTTTGACCTCATGGAATGCACTGTCTCAGCTCCGGGCTGGCATAATATGCAGTACTACCGATGGTAAAGTGTTATCGATGCTTGCAGTACCGGTACACTGTACAATGGCACTAGTACAGCACATTTAACAGTACCACTTGAAGAACAATTTCCCTTTCGGAGCACAAGTTCTGTACGAGCGCGAAGTTTTCTAACTGACACGCGACTACCATTTATTTTTATCGTACAGTGGTCTCTCGGTATAGTAATAATTCAACAGTAGAGAACCATGTATAAACAAGATACTGTGTAAGGTCTGCAGGCAAATGCAGTTCTAGTTAAATATCCTTCCTTTTTTTATTGCTGTTGAGACATTCTCCTGTCTTAACAAGGTGTACAGTACAGAACATACTGTACATGTATGCCTTCTGGGTGAAACATTGCCGAATGTTGACAACATTAATTACTAATTTAAAGATATAATCACTCTCGATCTGTAATTAACAAAACCACACACCTCTAGCCGAGGAGATGTGGTTTGTATACATGTACGGGGTACATACAGCACCAGGTGGTTAAAAAGTAACACCATACAGTACTTAAAGCAGTATTTTGCGGTTGGTCGTCGTTTTCCATCTTTTTGACATGTCCATCGAGGTTTTTACATACATCAATCGCAAAACAGCAAAACGAGATATTAGCCAAGTTTTCTCACTGCCAACAGCGTTAATTAGCGAGTAATTAAGGACTTGTACAGATAATGAGAAAAGTGTCTTCTGACAAATTCCTACAGTTCCCCAAACCCACTAAGTGTAGTTTGAATTTAACCAATTAGTGAGCAGCTAACATGTTTAGTTATGAGCCGTTGCAAAAAGAGAGATTCAAAAAGTTGCGTTGGTACTGTACCATGCACAGCCATAGACAATGTATATAAAGATACCATGGTGTTATTTTATGAATTGGTCAATGACATTCAGAGTTTAAACGTAGGGGCGGGGTTCATTGCACTCCTAACGGAAAATATCTTCGAGGAAAACAACATTGAAAGTTGTAAAGTTTTCGACTTTTATGCCACCATTTGAAGTAAGATTTGAATAAATTTATAAGCTACAGTAGTTACTGGATGTATACATGTTGTTATGGCATCGTGGAGTCAGTCAGGTTGAGCAAATCATACGAAAAAAGGACGCAAAAAGCTGCTTTGAATACTAGTTTTTGCTGTTGAGACATTTCCCTGTTCAACAAGGTACAACTAGTGTATATTCTTTCTGGGAGGAAAATTGCCCAATATTGGTCACAACATTAGTAACTGAAAGAAACAATTCCTCTTCATTCTATATTTTAACAAAATCATACAATTTTAGCTAAAGAAATGTATACATGTACAGTACTGTACATAGAGTACGTATATGCAAAGGCCCCAGATACTGATCTGTGCAACATTGTGTACCTGTACCTACAGTATCGTATTCACATACGTATATTGAATTTTAACTACCTTTGAACTACCTGTATAAACACCACACAAGGTTACTTATTGTTTACACTCGATTGTCAGCCGCAGTAAGTCATTCTTCCACCAGATATTTTTTTCTTTTTTTTATCTATTTCACTAAAATTTTCAATTTTTTACATAATAAATCTGTACTGTATTGTCATAAACAAACATATATAACCTCGGTGAATAGTGCAAGATGGTATATTCAGCTGATCACACATACAGACTTACTATCCATTTTAACTGTTCAATGTCCATGTTGTCAAATATGTACAGTAGTTCACTATAGTACGGTACAGTATATCAGATAGAATAAACTGTCTTGGGAGTAAATCACATGACCTGCTACAGTACAGAATTTATACCAATTGATGTTTAATACACATTTATGGCAACATTACATGGTGCAATGCCAAATTGATATTCAGCTGCTCACATACATGTACAGACTAACTGTCCATTTTAACTGTACAATACCTAGTCCATGTTGTTCTTTATGTAGTTCACTATAGTACAGTATATCAGATAGAATAAACTGTCCAAGGAGTAAATCACTTGACCTGCTACAGTACAGAATATATATATACCAATGATACACATTTATGGCAACATTACATGGTGCAATGCCAAATTGAAAGTCAACTGATCACTTGTACTGTACAGACTAACTGTCCATTATAACTGTACAATACCAGTCCATGGGAATATGATAGCATCCGAATGGTAGGATGTGAGCTCAAGTAGGATTAGGGGGAACACCGTAGTAACAGTGAGTGCCATTTCAAACGTTAGCAATTCGATATTTTTACATTCTCTGCAGGTTACTGTACTAACTATACATGAAGATATTGGAAAATTGCATTTGATTTGAGACGGCTAAGAGCTGGACGAGGTCGACTGAAGAGCTTAGTGAGAATACAGTATGAACTCATTGAAACAAGAGCCCAACAGGCACAATGGTACCTTGCTTAGTGGAATATTAAAGTGTTCATGTAAGTACGTCAAACGTTTTAGCCCTACTACAAGTACCAATACAGTAAGGAGTACAGAGGCAAGAACCCTTTTCTTTCAGAAAAACGTCTTGTGTCCGATAATTCGGACACTCAAGCTAAACTATGTTTCTATTCGAAAGCGATGCTAGAGGCACTTCTAATACCAGCTCACAACGTCTGAAATCTATCCGATAATCTGGATGGAATAAACTATCAGTACAGGGATGTATTTCTGCTACGAAAAAAGATCAAAGGTGATACAAGTGTGAACACAAAATTGCTACGAAGAAATATATTTCAAGTAACGTCTTGTTTTGACAAAAGCGTGCAATTTACAACAACTATTTACTAACCTTTCAAACAAAACAAAAAGTTGATGATAGTGCCTTCCGTTCAACAAAAATATCATTTTACTTCTAAGGCTCAAAACATTTTCAAAACAAGTTAGTACGGTACACATGAAGTAATCCAATAAATCCCAGACTGAATAACGAATACAAATACAAGTTACAGCATTTTTACTTTATTGTATACCACCTGCCGATACAACCAAAAATGTTTAAGATGCAACACAAGTCTACGGAGATCTAGATGGACCCTGTTATTTTTTTTCAGATAAACTATCCTCAAGACCTTTCATATCAAGATTTAAAATCATTTCATTGTTTTAACATGTCACTCCCGTAGCTCATTAAAAGTTTCTAAACTTTATATTGATACCGCCTAACGTAACAACATAAGCAGACACAAAAGGCGCCACGAAATGTAACAATGTTTAAAATGTCGGAAACATCAGAAAGTACTCGTAATTTACGCAGATGTTACCAACGTTTCACCCTACAGTAGATGAAGTGTCTGTTTCTCACCATTCAAGGTCCAGACGTTCGGTTATTTTCCTTTCTTTCTCTGATGGTTATCGAAGGGGTTCTTTTTGGCCAATGTTAAGATACATGTATCACGCAAAATTTGAACATTTTGAGAAACAAACCCCAGAGAAGTAAAATCTCGCTGTTCCAGGGGCCACGCACATACTTGTACTTTTAGGTTGCTGCAAAGGTTGAGCTCACACGCGCTAAGCAAGGTACCTGGGAGACCGCTTGGGTCACCCCTCCTGCTCTCTTAAGAAATGGCTTAATATATTGTTGAATGTTTTCCTGGCAGTTTGCCAAGGTTTTAAGAATTTATTGTTTGCTGGCTCAAAGTGGAATGCAAATTAACAGGTGTCAGGTCTGTGTCAGCAGAAACCAGGACAAGACCTAGATTTCCAGGGCAGTCAATTCTGAGCGCGCACCCGCAATTGGGATACATGTCTGGGAATGGGGGTTAAAAAATTGAAAGATAGCAAAGTATGCATGGAACGGGAACAGGAATACGAAAACTCCCTAATGATACTTAATGTTGTAAAACGTGGATTTTAGTCTACTCCTTCATGTTCGTTTACAACTGCTTATTATATTGTCAAGTTGAATGGAGCTGGTAAGCATCTTAGAGCCATTTTATACTGTGCTCGAACACTTTTGCCATGGCAAATCAATCTGTGAATCCTCAATGTTTTTTTAGTTGGTAATCCGACATTCAACGAAAAATGTCATGCAATTGGAAAGTGTTTTCCTACATTCTTAGATGTACTGTATAACTTTCTTTTACGTAACACCTCTTTTTTGTTCAAAGTTTTTGTTTTAGTATACTCAAATCCACTGATTATTTTGCAATTACGACACTTCTTGCGACAAAGAATTACCATGTACGTTTCTGAATTGTAGATATTATTCAACTATGAATGTCCAGTATGTCACAATAAATCATCTAGCCTAGAAACATTTGTTTATTCGCTGAAATTGTAACACAGTTAGCTGGAACTAAAATGTCGATGGAATACTTTTATTATTGCTGCTATCTTCGACCACATGGTAGCCTAACACCACACTAAGTCAATGGGAAAATCTTGCCTAACCATCGGTTTGCGATAAAAGCACTTTCATGTAGGGATCGCGAGCGGGATTAAGTTCGTACGTGGCTTTCTTGTGTTGATCATTTCGGTAATCAAACGTCATATTAAAATGGACGAGACGGCGAATCGAATGTTGAGCTTAGCAAGCTTCTAATAAAATTATTTATCAGTGTGAACGAAAATTGCTGTAGGTATTAAGCGATATTAATTTTTCATATCCATCTGACAGGACTGGAAAAAAAAACGTTTCAAGATAGCACCTGCTAGTAAGTTAACATTTCTGCACAGGGTTTTGTCAGTGAACTTGTCATCCTTACAGACTATTGTTATCACACTGAGGAATAGCGCTCAGCAGTGCGACTGCAAATGCTCTTTTGTTCCTTTTGGGCTAGTAAACTTAACCTCGGACATTTTTGGACACTTTGGGCTTTGAATGCTGGGTTTGAGGTGGCTTTTTTTAAACAGACGCTCAGACGGAACCAGACAGATCCGGACATTTTCAGATGTTTTCGGACATTTTAAATTGGACGACTAGGTCAACCTCGACGGAACACCACTGTAAGTTGAAGTTAAACTGGGCTAGGCTAGGCCTATAAACCTAGTACTAATAGTAACAGACATACATTCTCAAATGGTGCAAGTTTTCATACTGTAACATCCAAAGAAAACTTTCCAGTTTAATAAGTTTTGTTTCAAAATACGTAAACTGCGAATGAAAGGGTGTGAAGACTGGCGCAAAAAGAAACGTCTAATGCCGGTAATCTGACCAAGTTTCGAATGAGGTGTAACAGAAGTGTTAGACACCACCATCGATCCCGGAAAATATGCACACAGCTTGCTACCTTCAGTAATTAGACACTAGGTTACAGTCAGTACATACAGCTGCGGTCAATACCCACAGCACAGTGTCTGCATTTTGTAGCGACAAGCTGAAAACTTCACTTGCAAGCAACGGAAAGTTAACTTTTTTAGAGCGCGGCACGCCGTTTGGGGTGAGTCTTCAATGCCTTTAAGCTAAAGAAATTTAGAGCCTATGCATTAACTATTCGACTGGGCCTATTAGTTATGTTAGGAAGCTTAGGCCTATGCTACAGTATGCCTATACTATAGTGTCGTTAGCCTAATGAGGAAGGCTCGAATTCGCCATAGGCCTACAGTAATTCACCCCACCATGCTAACATACAAGTAATTGCCAACGCCTTACTATCAGACCTAGCCTTAAAGGGCACGAAACTCACCTAAATAACCCGGCTTTCCTTCCGTTAAAAAAAAATGGTTGGTTGACAGTACGCTGATTTGCTGTGTTGACAGTACGCTGATTTGCTGTGTTGACACTCTGCAGTGCTCGTTTGATAGGCCTAAGCTAAATTTCGGTAGGCTGCACAGGCAAAAAATTCTCCACACGTATCACCGTTATCAACCTAGTTAGTGTTATTACGTCTCGTAACTACAATGGTTATTTGAAAGATAAACACCAGATAACTATTTGTTAAACAATTCCAGTTTACTACTACTCTGTTAAATACGTGTTATTAATCAGTTACTTCACTAGATTATCGTATGGTATTTAAGCGTAACAACAAGTTAGCATACTAGTATTGTATAAATACATAGGCTACTTATAATATGCGGGGTAAGTGGAGATCTTGTTATTGTACTTATGTACTGTACGGCCTATAGGGAAACTTCATTGTAAGTGAACATCGTAGTTCCTGCAAGTACTTCCGGTTAGTCGCGAAACTGGGTAAACTGTGCATCTATATGACGTAAAAGTACGTCATCGGGTTCTCATTTCTCGTCAACGGCGACGATAAATATTTGCACGGGGCGAAGTAAAACCCGAAGCCACGAATTTGAGCTGGAGGGGTACAAACAATTTTAAGTGGATTCCCATGTCATGTATCTTGTGAACTTTAAGTTCATATGATAATAGCTCAGATCGCCGGGTTCGGATGGGCAGAGCAGTCGGGAGGGGTCGGCCCCCTGTCAGCTGTTTCGGCCTGACTACGGTGCCGAGCCGTGAAGGGAATCTCTGTGGTTACTTTTTTTCTCGCTTCCTAGTGCAGGAACGTGCTCTCTTACGAAATATTCCACTCAGTTTACAAAATAGAATTGTGTGGGTGTTTGGTGTGGGAGGGAAAACATATGTAAGGGGAAAAATTAAGAAAATATCGACAACAGGAACGTGGGAAGGGGATACTATTGTCTATAATTGTTGAGAATAGCAACGTTTATTTCAACCAGAGGCCATTGTCTTAAGTTATAGAAAACCTGTGGCCTAATTGTTCTTCAATAACAGGCTTGTAAATGAACTTCGAATGACTTTACTGGCGGATTTGGTTTGTACTTTCATAAATGAAATAGAGGTTTCTATGAGGCTGTTTTTTTTTTTCATTTTGAGTTTCACTGTCCTTGATGTAGACTATTTATCCCTGCTAATCTTTTTGTTTAATTTATTTTGGTAATAATACCATCGTATGTTTCTAGTATAGCTGTATATAGGCTATAGCTATAGTGTGACGGTAGGAAAGAAAATGAAGAACCGAAGTCGTCAGTTTAATACGGGCAGGGGTTGATGACTTACCTGGGGTGACACAGTATCTAATCCCATGTCTTCCGTCTTTCACTTTCCTAAAAATACCTAAAAAGTGCCCCTTTCATAAATAAGAATTGCCCCTATTTCTTTTTATTTTCGTACTAGCCTATTACGAGGTGCTCTCTCTGCACCCGCCTCTACGCCCACGTATAGCTCTCTCTCCACACCCCTCTCCACACACACCTCTCTCTCTCTCTTAAGTGACAAATAAGCAGTTTTTTCCTTATATTGTAATACTAATCAAATACGATTCCTTTTTTTACGGACGTATGGAAAGCCGTTTTAACATTTAATAAGGATAATTAGATATCTGAAATTGAATTCGAGATATCTGAAACTGAATTCGAGATATCTGAAATTATGTCGAGATATCTGAAATTCCTTATTACATGTTAAAACGGCTTTCCATACGGACGCGCTTAAGCGACCACAAATGTGCGAAAACCCGCAAGGGCTTATGGATTACAGCTTAGACGTCGGGTGACTTCCACTTCAACATTTTCACTCAATTTTGGAATCTTTTCAGCTTAGAAAGTTATTCCAGATGGGGAAACCGTATATTTTGCTCTTTGGATGAAAACCCCACCTTTCTATGACCAGGCCGGGTATCGAACCGGCAACCTCCCGATTACTAAGCCTCTTTGCTTCAAATGCCACCGCCTTTATCCCTTTATCCACTCGGCCACAGCACCGGTTACAAATATTAAGTTACCTTGTTTGGTAGACAAAGATTGCAGGCTTAATTGCCAGCCCAAGAGTAAAAACAAAAAGTAAATCAGGACTGAGAATTATTCACCTCTTTTTATCGTGTAAGCGTGGCAAATATCTGCTTTCTGATCATTACGTCAGATTACACGACACATTCGATGCACTGGTTAATACGTAATTGCATGCATGCATGACCATGGTATTACGCCATTTCATTAATGTTCATAAATAGTTTGCGTGGTAAACCTGCCGCCCTAATTGAAGTTTGATAAAAGACATGTACAGAGGATTCATTTTCTCGGGACGTGTTTTGGGGGTAATTTCGTCAAAAAGATGAAATAAGTGATGAGCAATCCGAAAATACAAAACAAAGCAACAAAAGAATCCTTAGCGAAGGGCTATAGAAAGAGTACCAAAGAATTGCATATTGATCGACAACTGAGAGATAGACTTTTAACTAACTTTACAGTGAATTTTTAGACGGCGCTGTAGTTTCTAAAGCGGTTTTCAAAATGCATGAAACACATATTTTCATTTACACAAAATTTAAAGTAGAGGGCACCAGCACAGTTGATGTCGATTTTAAAGCACCGATATTAGTACTGCATCACTTTAAAACATATGGAAGTGTACGTGTTAGCAAAACAAAAGCTGATTGAAATTGTCAATCGTACGGCTTTCTGCCCTACAAAATGATTTGGGTTGTAACCACGAGATTCCAGGCCCTATTATACAGTTTAGGGTCATTTTACTAAGTCTTTGGTAAATTCATTGTATATATACACGAAGACTGATAAGTTCTTCATGTTTATCCCATATCATATCACGGGCCAATATAAATTTACCATGAGCATCTGGCTGTCGCCCCGTTTGACCCCTCATGAGCTTCATGTCCCAAGCATTTAACGTGATATGTTCTAGTTTTTCATCTGCAAAACTTTCAAGTTTAGAAGCAATCGTGTCTTCCCTCGCGAGACATGGCTGGATCGTAGTAACAGATGACAGTATGTTTACGGGTTGTCTACATTATCTTTCTTTCAATGGTCGAATCCACCATCAGACGATATGTTCAATTCAATGCAAAGAGTAACTTTCGTAAGTTTCGTATACTTGGCCCATAGATCCATCTTTGGAAACAGAATGATTATTCGGTCAGTGACAAGTGGCATATGCCTACGGATGTCAATCAGTCGCCTATAGTGCTGGTAGCCCTGTCAGCGAAGTAGCTATACGTCCTGGCTGCTATGCCGCTGTGCTTCAAGTTGATGGCAATTGTCAAGAGCAACTCCCCTGTCAATTGGAAATAAAATATCTCAGTAGAACATTATGGACGGGTGGATGGAAGGGTGGGTGGG
>KN893084.1:11709-24278 GCA_000934455.1 Apostichopus parvimensis | reverse complement strand
TTTTAGTAAAATGCCGTTCATAATATTGTTGACGGAGGTAATAATTTTTGTTACAACTGTTAAATTTGAGTCAATATTTCCGTTGTCACATCCATCTGCAGTTTCACACAATGAACAAGGGATTACAGTTGCGCTATTATAGTTTTGTTGGTATGACTACAGGTACTGTAGAGTCATTTCCTTACAACAGTTAGTCGACAACATGTTAACCACATAAACTCATCATCATTACAGGTTTAGGAGTGCGGCGTATTTTTTTTTCCCAGGACGAACGTGGGCATCGGCCAATCAAATCCCTGGATTCCAAACATGTGACGCTTTTTTAAAAAAACATGTTCTGAATCTTTTTTCCTAGTTTTGACCCCAGATTATGAACGACAATCCTTCATTTTCATTGGAACGTGATCCCTAAACCACTTTCTAAACCCTAACTCTGATTTCAAACGAATTTGTAAATTCCCGAAAAACCTGAAACCCACGTTCGTCCTGGGGAAAAAAAAATACGCGTGCGGGACGGATGCCGGGGAGGAACGGACGTGAAATATTCTTCGTATTTGTTAAGGTTGTAAGTATACCATTCCTAACAATTCGAGAAAAAGGGGGGGGGGGGGGTAGAGGTCGCGGTCGGCGTATTTGTGTATAAACAGAAATCAGTATATGCAGCCTCGACTCACAGATAAGAACTACCGATTGGTGCAATGTAGATTACCCCCCCCCCCCCCCCCCACCCCATCCTCCCACATCCTTGTCTCCAGTGGCAGATCTAGGATTTCTCAGAAGAGGATAAGTATCGACAGATACCAAAATTACTACCCTAGTAGCGGTGCAGTAAAAAAACACATTAGTAAAAACTTCCACTATGTACCTTGTTATGAGCAAGATCATATTTGTAGGTAATTTTAAGTGCCAGAAAATTTGTAGAAGAGCGGCGCGGGCCTCTCCGTGGACTCGCCTCTGCATTCCCATCCTTTGGGTCTTACGGTAGATATACATGCAACCATCTCTCAAGTCCATTTTGGTGATTTCATTAAAATCACACAGAAGAACGCAGTCTTTTTCTAAAGTGGCGTTATCACTGGCCACATGGCTTTCCAACCCTAAAACCAGCCCGTGCACCCGGTCAAATAACCCTCGACTGAAATACTGAAAGCAACTTAAGAATATAACCAGGAAGAAATCTTAAATTAAAAGTATACTGTCAACAGAAAAGTCGGTCTCTTCTGTTTCAGACTACACCATACGAATAATGTACGTTTAACGATAACGTTTAGGAATTAAGACGATGGGACGGCGGCATAATACCATATCAAAGTGCCAAAATTGTCCAGATGTCGGTGTCGGCGCCAGGATTTCTCAAAAGATGGTTGGAATAGGAGAGTAGAATATGTAGAAATGAATATAACTACCGAAAGAGCGGTGCATGAAATCAGCAATAAAGTGTAAGGATTCGAATGTACGCGTACGCAAGTGTGTTAAAGATGTTTCCAGTATGTACCATGTTACGATAAAAAAGGATACAACATTGGTTGTAGCTTACGTGTGGTGCAACAATTTGCCGAAGGGTGGCCCGCTGAGGGCGCTTCGGAAGCTCTCTCCGTGGAGCCCACCTTGCATATGACATCTTGCGTTGTATTAAAAGATTTCTTGTTAAAAAGGAAACAATATATTGCGGTTACCGATGTGTTTGAAACTTAACGTGGCAACAAATTATATGAATAAATGTTCTTTTTCATAATTCAAGAATTAAAAACAATAATAGTAAGTAGAATAAATTTATAAGCAGCTCTCTGTAGATGGTTCCAACAGCTTCCTTGTAGCTACAAAAATTACAAGGAAGAAATAGGTGGGCTGTGGGGGGGGGGGGGGAGCGGATCTTGTTAATTTATAACTTCAGTTTATAGAAATATTGCACTGACTTTGACGTGAATTAGTCTCGTACGATACTCCGTACTTTTTAACTCTGCGTTTTACCTCCTACCGTTCTGTACTGGCCTTTTGTTCTGTGTATAATCACTAGCCTCTCAAAACATACTTGACGTCATCAACTCATTATCCATTGCCGTGATCTTGACCTAAAATATGACCTAAGCCACAAGCTATTTGCACATTCTTAGAAATCCCTTAATTGAATCTCCGTCCCGGGGGAATTGTTATGCCATAAGGGAATTGTTTTACATTAGATACCTGATATGCGTATAGACTTATATAAAGTACAGCATTTTAAAAAGCAGTCGAATAACGAATAGCTCATATCGAAATGAAATAAGCAATAAACATCGGCATTGAACGTGGATAGTCGACAAGTGTAGGTTCGGAAATGCATGGGCGGGGCAAGGGAGAGGAGGGGGGAGGGGTCTTGAACAGATTGTTCGTTTGGTTGTGAGCTGTTGAGTGGATATTGCACTCTCCATGTACTTCTTTCCTACAAAACAATCATATCTTCCAAATATAGAACAAGACGGTTTAATAAAATATCATCAGCATTGCGCCCAAATATGCTACAATTTGAAATAATAGTCACTCATGTTCGAAGTAAAATCAGTTTGCTATCCACCCTCAACACAATCAGGCAAACGTTCTCACTGGCTTGTTTGATTAAACAACTCCTGAACGGAGGGCAAGAACCACTAGGAAGATACATTGAAAGCATGATAACATTAAGGGGGGGGGGGGCAATACTGGTGACCATTAAGCAAGTTCTATATCCAGCTAAAGTGCTATGTATGTAAATGAGGAAGATACACCGTACACCTCCCTGTATGTGTATAAGTATTACTGTCAGATGGCCTGCGCGGTGTCGATACAACCGGAATCTTTTTTTGCAACGGTAACCGGTTTCGTCCGCTTGGACGATTCAATTAATCAGTCACTCTATATCTCATTCCCATTATATGTTATATTGTGACTTGCGGTTGAAACAGTAATACACTCATGCAACTATAGTTTTATATTATATCTACATATTATATCTACATTTAGGTCTGAGCTTCAAGAAGCTATAGGGGAATCATATAAGGTACTTTATATAGTGACGTTCATTTCGTAGACACGGTCCTGTGTTTACGGATCAAGTTACGTACCACGCGTATATCCGCGTGCAGCTAACATCGAACACTTTCATACTTTATTTTCTTTGTACACTTATATGGGATCGATATCTCGATTCTACTATTCGGGACTTTTCGCACAGGTAGTGACGTCATGAATTATTTCGGCAACCGTCTGGGAGGATTTTGCAACTTGATGACCCGCAATCTTTAATATTGAGCTATTCCCTAACAGAGAACTGTTTAGTTTAAGCGGTTAACTTCAGGTGACGTAATAATTTATTTTTAAAGTAAAAGGAAATATTTTAATACTTCATACGTGACGGCTTCCACGTTGTTTCTGACTTCGTCTTTTTTACATGTAGAGGGAAATTTTTCTCTTTTCTATCAAGTCGATTTCATCAATTGCAACTCGGAATTATGATATCATCGGAATTTATACAACAAGTGAATTTGACGAGCACACTGCAGGGTGCAATATATCAAATCTCAAACTATGATAGGGGAATATTAAGATATTAAGAAAAAAATCAGAGAAATGGTAAGTTAGTTCTAACCATCAGCAAACAGATCCGGCATCATAACACCTTTTGCGGTAAGAAGCAAATTAAGTTGCTATTAGTTCCCACGATGTGTGACAAGTTGCCACTGTGTATACTTAAGTTCTTCCAGGATTGCAACGGACGGTGACTTTGAAGGCCCCTTGTCGAAGGAGAGGAATACGGTATTTTATCCAGCTACGAAGATACATGGAACAAAAGAAAGAGAAAACGGAAAGAAATAGGCAAAAGCCAAACAGACATGCGTCGTGATAATGCCTATGTATTAATGTATGGGGGGAAAAGTGGACGAGAAGACGTCATATGTTACGTAATCCTTTGAGTACCTGATTGAAACAATCCTTACGTCAATGACAGTCACGCTTTATAACGCCAGCTTCCCGTCAATCACTTTAAACGGATCTCATGTTGTATGTACAAGTCTATATATACTTGGACTTTGTTGCTATAGATAACTTTACATATATACAAATCATGTAATTTGTTATAGGTTGGGGCAATGAACAATGCCCCACCTTACACTGAGAACCAGGGGCGTCGAGGGCCAGGACTCGGTCCGGGGGACAATGACATCACTGGGTCGCCTACTTGAAGTCCCTTTTTCTTCAGTTTTTGTTTATGAAGATGACAATGCATTATTCTGCACATTTCCCAGGGGTCCTTAACTGAGCCCTGGTCCCGGTGCTGTAGCACCTTGATTCATGCAGGCCTCCCTCTCTCGTCAGGCCTACACGGAATACATACAGCATCAGTGGCAAGATCATGAATAAAAGGAAATCTAGGAAATATCTAAAGCTATATAGGTAAAAGGTGCCAAAATTTGGATACGTATTTTCAAACAGGAATTAAAAGCATGTTGATCTAATATCAGAAGATGGTTAATACAGTTCAAGACAAGTTTTGGAGGACACTTCGTTACTCCGCTCGGAATTTTGGGGTCGAGCAAAAACAATTAAAAAAAACAATAGGAAGATAGAGAGGAAAACTCTTAAACATAAATGACAGTTGCAAAATATAACACCACTTTGCATCTAAGCAATCTTAATCATATGAAATATCAAAGGGGAGGGGGGGGGGTAACATCTCCAAGTAGACCCCTTTCAGAGGCCACAACATCCGCCACTGAAGGGTCACCAACATCGATGAAGGTGCTAATTGGGGTCACCGAGCAAAGGACGTTTGAATACCGGGGCTTTATAGGATCAAGTTCCGGTAGAACTCTTATACCTGTGGACTCTGAATCAAAGGAGGCTTTTTACCTTGTCAAGTATATAACAAATTCATTACAATACGGTGAGAAATATGGCCACATAAGTTCAAAGCGGTCCATTGTTTAAACAATTCTTCTTCTTTTATCAACGAAGGAGCTCTCATGCTTTTCTGTGCTATTGATCATCAACAACGAAGACAAACGGCTATTTGATTTGAAATTTTAAATACGCTAGATTGATCTTCAAAGAAAACAAAAGGTTTACACTTTTAGCATCCGGGATATTAAGTTCGATCTTTCTTTTGTATACTACTTTATTGTGTACTTTTAGTGTTCTCTGCAACAACGGTACAACAGGCGTATGCAGTGTTACGTTTAGACTATTATTACAACAAAACTAACTTTGTTCATCTATCACTTGATAAATATATCCACATTCCGCGGTAGTTTGCAATTGTGTGCTTTTGGTAAACAAACGACCTTCAGAACAAACCAACTTACGCCTCATATCATTCCGTCACTTGGACGTTCAACGAGTCTTAACGGCGCTTATGATCTCAGAGGGCATTCGCAAAATGACCACGGTTATACCATTATTTCGAATAATTTCGCACTGTATGATCCACGCTTACACGTTAGGGTTAACCACCATCCCACCTACCCCCTCCTCATCCCCTCGCGGTCGTTGCCTTCCGATTTGGCAAAATAAGAAAATTACATTCGGGATCGTTTATTAATGATAAACAAAAATCATACACAAAGGCCATTTACCTTGGGGCATTGCGCAGCTGACCCAGCAAAAGTGAACTTCGGGGCATGCATATACTCACTGGGGCCTGCAGTTCACTGACATTATGTTCCTATACATCGGACAGCGCCAATTCCACCAATGCATGCTGGTTTGCTATTAAAGTGTCTCAACACTTTTAGTTAAGAAAATGTAGTCAATTTCAGAGAAATGTAGTCAACAAGTCTTACCTGCGAATTATTCGGGGAAAACGACAATTGTCTGTACTTAGAGTTAGCTATAGGAGCCAACGACGGTGGGTCCGCTATGCGTAGGCTAGTGACGTTTCCTTTTGTGTCTCATTCGGCGTCCGTTACTTACGTCAGCGAACAGACCGCATGTGCGTTAACGGAAGAATAATTTCTAAGCGATGGACCGGGTATTCTCCTTAAGTAGTATTGTCCCTTTAATAATTCGACCTATGGAAGGTATTCATAGTTACAACTTCTATACAGAGACGCCCACTAAGGCTCGTTAAGGAATTCTTTGACAATACCTGCTCATTTGTCACTCTTGACACCTTGCCTCGTTTTACTCAGTTTGTAAATAGAATAAAACGGCTGGATTGGTTAGCTATATGAATCACTCCAGCCCACAACAATACTTGTTTATTGTAGAGAGAGAGATATTCAAAGAGCTTTTGACAAATTCTTTGAATGTCATTGAAGGCAAGAAAGAAATACAAATTAGAAGGAAATATAGGGGGACAAAAAGATGTACAGTCATAGTGGAAGGGTTCAAGCTATTGTAGTTAAACAGGGTCAGGGAATACAAAAACAAACAATTTATTATATAAGTAAGAAAAAAAAATTTAGGAAAAAGAAAACACTTGAAATGATATTATACACTACACGGATAGGTGTTAAACTATATAATACAATATATCCCAACTATTGATCAGCAGAAGGTCCTGCCATGACACGTCAGTCATGGTAAGTGCTATATACAAAAACAGGTAAAACTGTTCAGTTGCAGACTGGAAAATATAGCCTGGAAGGTGCAGAGTAAAAGATCGAGAGGTGAGGCGGAAAGGACGGAATGGGGGAGGGGGTACGGAGGGGAAGGAAGGGAAAGGGGAACCTGTCGGAAGGGTAGAAGGGGAAGGTTGTATGAAGGATTTGGCTTGAAAATATAACGTTAGGAGTGTTAAAAATACAAGGGGAGGGCCCGGGGATGGTATGGGGAGGAAGAGGAAGAGGGATGGAGGGGATAGGGAAATGGAAGGGGAAAGAGAGGTTAGTGGTTCCTTTGGTGTCGGACACACCACATTCCATTAGAAAACTACGAAAGCTAATTGGACGTATATTTAAAGAAAAGAAGGATCTTATCCGGGGCAGTTAAATCGTGCGATAGTATATGCTTTGGATGCGTAAAGACACAAACTAACCATTTCTGTAGCAAACACACAATCCAACTTAGAAAGGTATACCGATATCATGGTTATACAACAGCAATCAAAACACTGGCTGTGACTTTCTCTCGGCTGTTAAACATGACATGTTAATTGTCGACAAGATCAAAGTTAATATGTAACATGATAAGTAGACATTATAAAGCTCTTGGTGTCAAAATGTTTGATAGGGGACGATATTATGTAGGCTGCAAGTCCAGAGAAAGCCTACATCTATTTACTATAGGCCCCTACTGTTCAAATATAAGAGCTTACTGGTTGCTAGATGTAGCCCATTATACACATAGAAATTTGGAAACAAAATTGCGATTCATATTTGTACCATTTTTTTCCTTTTTTTTTTTGTTAAACGCAAAGTCATAGATCTGATAAACATGACAGAAAAGTTAGACCAAAATAGGAAAACAATGACTGTCATAAAGATTTAAGAATCAATCTTGCATCGGTGACTCATATAGACCCTCAATAATAACTTGTTTTGATGACCGTATGCCGGCGATTTGCCTCTCCCACACACACAACACAACAGAGGAACAAATAAAAACACAGTTATAGTACAATGGTGGTTCCAAAGTGCAAGAACCTCTGACCTTGATTATATACCAAGATTTCTAACATTCAATATTTCAGAGATTGAGAAATGCTAAATCAGACCAACCGCCTGCTAACTACAGTATGGGGTGCGACTCTACTGAAGTGGGTCGCGAAAATTTGTTCCGGTGGGTCGCGGGACATTTCCAGACGTCAGAGAGTTTTCTTCGGTTTTCAAAGCTTGATATCGATGAAGCAGTTTCTTTATAACTTCAAGCAGATAGTCCAAGCTGTCTCTCGTGCATATATACTGAGCACCGAATCTTCATGGGTGTGGCGGGGGTGGGGGGTCTGGTGGGTCGTGGCTCAGTTTTTATGGAACATCCTTGCCTATCGTGGGCCTAAAAGTTTGCGGACCGCTGAATAAGACACTTATTGCACTAAATATATAGAGAATATGTGATGAGACGGTTGCCGTAACCTGCATGGTTCGTGAAGTTTGTTCTTATCTGACAGTGATAGTACAGGGGAGTCGTAAAGGGAAACGAGCACCGGTGGGGTCCAGGAGAAGCCCCGGAAGCTGTAGCAGTATCGTGCGCATTTCTAACGATTTTTTACACACCTAAATGCATCTGTGTGTCTGGAAAATTTGGGGGAAAAATGTCAAATCAGGAATTTTTTTCTGCTATAGTCTGTGACATCTCCTTGAATGCATAACCGTAAAGATGTAAAACATATAGTAACATATCATAATGAGAATATGCAGGATTCAACAGTTATTACGTAACAACAGCAGACCAAAAGACTTGAGTATCAAGTAGAAAAAGTCTATATGTGGAACTTCTTGATGAAGAGAGATCTGACATTTAAACATCCGCAAATCGATGAATCCACAACCAGGATAATATCCAGGAGCTACTTGGATATGCCGTACTTGGGAGGGCGGGGGGGGGGGAGGTTACAGGGCAGGAGGGACAGGGGTTAAGGAGGATGGTGAGCAAGTCGAGGGCGCGTGCGGTTGTGTGATAAATATATCGAAAGGTAGAATAAAGAAAGAAATTTGTTGGACGGGATTAGCTGTAGTTACATAATGTTGGCCTCATCCCGTAAATGTGGTATTTGATTAGCATCATTTACATAATTTTGATAACGAGGGTTAACAACAACAAATTAAAAATGTGGAGTTATAAGAAATTGGAAGTACGCCGGTTTTTGCTATTCTCTTATACATGTTGGGGCAGCAGGGGCGTGACTGGTCTCTTCCGGTCAAAGGGAATCGATGCCACATTTCGCCCTGCGTCGAGGACATTCTACAGAAGAATCTTCAAATAGCTTTTTTGAACACTGCAGGCATGTACGCCTCGAGCCCGCCCACTATACCCCTTGCAGTTGTAATCGGCCATCCAGAAGAATTATCAAGCAATATATAGTAATGTATGGTTGTATTCAATAGGTTCCTTGAGACCGACAGGTCTACAAACAGGGCCCTTAATAGAACAAGGGATGAGTGCCCTCAAAACAACAAATGATGTGTACCAACGAAAAAGGAAAAGTTTTGACGTTCAGTTTTGAAAGATTGTTGTTCGATGGAGGCTTCTGCTCTCTTGTCTTTCATGTGTTAGTCGCGTTCTTAACAATTTCTTATCACATGATTTGTTCGATTTGGCTTCTCGATTCATGCTAGTCTACATTCTACCTACAGAAGTGTCCAGAGCCTGGCCAATGATGTCGACGCCTCCCCCTACCCCGCCCCTCCATATGCACTCTTCATTTCGTTAAGAATATTATAATAAGAAGAATAATGCAATAAATATTTTCGGTCTCACATTTTCCGTCCCCAGTATTGACCCGGGGTCATGGGGACTGTATCCCCTTACTCCTTCTCGCCAAGCCCGTCGAACTATAGAGCATCCCTCAAGTTGGGTATGGGGAAATCGGGGGTGGGGGAGGACACCCTACTCATTCGCAGGTTTGACAAGACTGTGCAGAGGCACACAAGAACAGCATGATCAAAAACGTGATTACAGATCTCTGTTACATTAGTTGTATAGAATGTTAAGCACATTAATGTTCCTAGGAAAGCAGATTGCACCCCCTGGTCCGGATATCACCTTCGGCATCCGACAACACGTACCCCCCCCCCCCCCCCCCCCCCCACGACCACTAATTCTTCCTCTTCTGCTTTTCAGATTGGGAAGGCATCTGTAATTACTATTATGGGTCATATTTTTTATTAAACACACACGCACATACGAACAGATGGTTCCTTCCGACGGAAAACACAGTATTGCATGTTATCTGCTCCAGGAATATAGTTTGGTGATATGATAGTACGGTGTTGTCAGCAGCAACGGTATACAAACAATAAAATGGTCCAGGAATAGCCTGGCATGATGGTATGTTGAGATCTAAATCCGGCTTTCCTCATTTCAAGGAGTCTAAAAACTACGTCACAATCAGTTATTACCGAGCAACATAATTTTGACCTTGACCTTGTATCAGCTTTTTCGTTGTTGTATTGAACCGTACCATGCAGGGATTGGGCAAACATGTGTCCCATCATGCAGAGGTTAACGTAGAAAGCGACGGTCCACAAACTATGGGGCGCCTCTCAAGCGTGTTGCAAGGTCTTGAGATCTTTCAAGACTATATGACAGTTTATCTACAGGTTTTCTGGGTTTGCCGAAGGAGGTAGATTGTGTTATTTTGTTTACGATCAGGTCCATAATCCAAAATGAATATAGTTTTCATGCATTTTGAGCATCGTTTCTGGTTGGGGGATGAAAGGGGGGGGGGGAGGGGAATGGTACATGGGTCGTGGCTAAGTCCTCATGGAAGATACTCGGTCGTGAATCTAAAACTTCATGAAGCGATGACGTAAAAGATAGTCTGGGTAAAAAACGTGTACGGAGGAAATAGGAACATAAATTTCCTATCAACCTGGTGAAATTAGCATACAATTAGCATACAACAACGTCCGCATACAGCTTAGGAAATTCTTATTCCAATTTGAACGATCGATGTCAAAGCTTCACACACGACAGAAGACTAGTGGCACTTTGACATCATACATCACCTATCTCCCCTCTCCTTCAAACAGATCAACTACTTTTCCTTATGATATACGTAAGGGAGTTATTCATCACAAAGATATACATCACTTAAAACTGAAGATGGTTGTTGGGTTTGCTTCACCTTTAGCAGTACAAAAGCAAATTTTATTCTCACTACTATAACTTCCATTATACTACTTGTATAATACATGTATACCACAGCCGTGGATATATTCGCAATATCGTTAACCTTACGCACCTTAGAGAGTTTAATGTTCAGGTCATATCTGACGCGAGGCTGTCATGTTCGATCATCTTGTTTTGCCCCCTTTCTCCGAAAATTTCAAGAAGGTTTTCGGCAGGAATTTTTAGCACTGACACATGTGACAGTCCGTCAGGTTTTTTTCTTTTCTAATGAAACAGTCATTTAACTGAAGGTCACGTGTTTTGATTTTCCTCGCCCATCTCTCAGTATAAAACTTGACAAACCATCGATCTGGAATGTTCTTGAAATCTGATCTGCATGGTCGAACAGCTATTGACCAAATTCATTTTATTTATGATTATTTTTTTTTTAAAGCTCAATTTAATATTACCATCAGGGACCAAGATCCGTTGTAGGTCTGTATAGGCCTATATTAAAACAAGACAGTAAAAGTTATCCTTCTTAAAGCATCAGAGAGATACCAAATAGAAATGGAACGGAACATCAAATATATACTAACTACTAAAATACTACGCTGGGGTCATGAAACAAGCGGCGCATTTGCGCATTTGGCCCAAAAGCGGCGCATTTGGCGCATCGAGCGAGATCGCATGCAGGCACCTCTTGTGTGATCAAAATAAAATCGGCACATCCATATTTAAATATATATTTCGCAAAAACATTTCTGGTTAGAAGTAGTCATTAGTTATTGTTGTAATATATTTCCCGGGTTAGTGCAGTTTCAGTAACGAGACGAAAATAGGCAGGCTATATACGTCACGATCTTCGAATGGGCAATAATATGTCATTAAACTTTTGGAGGAACTAAAACCAACATTGACCTCATATCACTTGTTATACGTATTACGTATTGAATGTTATTATAAACTGATCACTTGCACTAACTATTAATCAATTATACCCACCCAAGTATCCCTTTAGCGGATACCACAGGATTATCCAAACCTCGACTAATAATGGCACCCCTGCAACGTCTTCTTCGTAGCAGTATGTTGTGACGTCATCCAGTTCCGAAATATTTCTTTGTATTACACGACGACAATCGACTCCGTCTTAGTCTGTAAATTGACACGGATAAAAAAAAGTCGAAAATTTAATATGAAAAAAAATTGTAAAACGATTACCCGCATTCTAAATAAATGTCCATATTCCAAATTCTGAACGAAAATTTGTTGAAAATGATAGGTTTTTATGTAAGCTGATATTTATGTAACGCAAAGGGTCGCATCAAATACTATGATATTCTGCGAAAACAAAGAAAAGAAGAAAATAAACTGTTCGTGTTCTCCTTACGAGAATAACGATATGTCGATGTAACCTGATCAAATATAATTATAATTACTGGTTGATGTATGATAAACGATGTATTTATATTATAAAATAACAGATACATGGTATACAATAGCCTGGCTTTACAGTTTAGTTCACAGGCTGGCAAATTGCGAGCCCATGGGAAGATAATTCTGCGGCCTACGAGAAGGCTTTGAAAAACCCTCTTAATACAGCCCGTGGAACGTTATATAGCAAGAGTCAACAGGAAATATGCGTATACCTTATGAGGTTGACAGTTTGTAATACATGCGGTCCCATAAACCAGTAATATATTCCCACGTACCAGATGGACAATGTACGTGTAAAACATTTGTGTTGTTTATTTCCCATAAAATATGATACTTCCGTATCTGACACAGGAGTAAGGTATATATACAGTGTTGTTGGATTGGATTGGGCGAAAAAAATCACA